>ML248497.1:0-40992 GCA_005239495.1 Nicotiana undulata | reverse complement strand
GGGGGGGGTTAATTAAAAAGGCCCAAATATGATATTTCAATTTAAGCAAGCTTGGACAATGGCCAAGGTAATAGAATGAAATAAAGTAACAAATTTTATTCATGTGACTTTAACTTGAATAGGTTGGGAGTTGCAAATTTTAAAAAATTCATGGTAATCATAAAGATTTAAATACAATAGTATTCCAATAATTCTATTAAATTTTCCTCATTTCGGATCCCAGATTTATACGGTATCTCGAATATCAATTAAGCATGTCACTTGATCTAGAATATTTTTTTCACACTATAATTTATATCAACATAGTAATTTTGTTAAATAAAATTGGTTTCTGGACGTGGTTATTACTGTTTTTTTTTTTAATTAGAAAAAGTCTCGTCTGACTGTATAACGACCCGACCGGTCGTTTCAAGAGTTGCAGCACAGTTTCCCCATTTTTCTGCTTCTTTATGCTCTACAGTTGTTATATGCCTTAGCGGGTCGGTTGGTTGGGGTTCAGAG
The DNA here is from genome assembly GCA_005239495.1 of Nicotiana undulata. Taxonomy (NCBI): domain Eukaryota; kingdom Viridiplantae; phylum Streptophyta; class Magnoliopsida; order Solanales; family Solanaceae; genus Nicotiana; species Nicotiana undulata. Next base: position 40,491 of record ML248497.1, on the reverse strand, counting down.
TGATTTCGGAGTGAATTGAGACACTTAGTCTCTTAATTGAAAGTTTAAGTTGGAAAAGTTGATCGGATGTTGACTTATGTGTAAACGACCTCGGATTTGAATTTGATGATTCCGTTAGCTCCCTTAGGTGATTTTGGACATCGGAGCGCGCCCGGAATGTGATTTGGAGGTCCGTAATAGAATTAGGCTTGAATTGGTGAACGTTGGAATTTTGGCGAATTTGGCCGACAGTGAAAATTTTGATATCAGAGTCGGATTTGATTTCTGGGAATTGGAGTAGATTGGTGGTGTCATTTATGACTTGTGTGCAAAATTTGAGGCCAATCGGACATGGTTTGATAGGTTTCAGCGTCGTTTGTGGAATTTGGAAGTTTATAAGTTCTTTTGGCTGGAATCTGTGTGTAATTCGTGTTTTTTTTTAGGTGATTTGAGGATTCGACTAAGTTTGTATCGTGATTTAGTACTTGTTGGTATGTTTGGTTGAGCTCCCGGGGGCCTCGGGTTGATTTCGGGAGGTTAACAGACTTGGTTTGGAATTGGTGAAGCAGCTGAAGTGCCGCTTATACTTGTGTAATCGCACCTGCAGAGTGGGCACTGTAGGTGCGAGCCCACAGAAGTGGGGAAGGATTCGCAGAAGCGGTCAAGGAAGAATTGAGCTAAGGTCGCAGGTGCGAAGATTATCCCGCACCTGCGATAGCCGCAGAAGCGGGCAGAAGGGCGCAGATGCAAGTTTTATCCGCAGATGCGATGGGTTTCCCGCATCTGTGATATGCACGTATACGGGCCTGTGATCGCAGAAGCGGAGGCATCTGGATAAGTGACTTTCGCAGGAGCGGGAATTTTACCGCAGAAGAGGCTCCGCAGGTGCGAAAAGCGTGGGCTAAAAAACAAGGGTTCGCGCTTTTAGTCCCATTTCAACATTTTAGACTCGGACTAAATCGATTTTGGAGAGGATTTTCGAGGGGATTATTGAGGTAAGCTTCTTGTACACGTTTTTTTAAAATCATAAATCTTGTTTTCCCACCGATTTTCCCTACTTAGATTGTGTAGTTTTGAGGTGAAATTTGGGGGTTTGAGGCTAGGGATTTGAAAAGTGGGTTTTGGGGATTTGAATAGCTATTTGATGTCGGATTTTGATAAATTTGGTATGGTTAGACTCTTGAGTGAATGGGCTTGGTTTTGTGACTTTTTCTGATTTCGAGACGTGGGTTGGGTTTAAGCCGATTTCAGATTTTGGCTATAATTCAGTATTTGTTTGTGGAATTTATCCCTTTAGCCTATATTGATTGTATTGTACTGCTTGTGGCTAGATTCAGGACGTTTGGAGATTGATTCGAGAGGCAAAAGCATTTCGGAGTAGAGATTTGCTCGGTTTGAGGTAAGTAACGCTTTCAAACTTGGTTCTGAGAGTTCGAAAACCCGAACTATGTGTTATATGATTGGTATTAAGGTGACGCACATGCCAAGTGACGGGCGTGCGGGCGTACACCGTGAGAATTGTGACCTGGTTGATTCCATGGCACTGTGTAGTGATAATATCTTGTGGATATACGTGTTCATCATGTCATAAAGTAATTGAGTTGTCAATCATTCTATATATCATGCTTAGGCTTTATGACGGTACTGTTAGGACCCATGGTGGTTGTTCCTTGCCGTCACTTTACTGATTTTAATGATATTCCGTACTCAGTCATATACATGAATTTCATATCATATCCCAGTCTCAGTTGTTATTTATTGATTCATCATATTACTGTTTTGGGCTAGTTTCATGATATTTTGGGCCCATGAGTGAGACTAGAGAGACTGATGATCGAGTGAGGTCGAGAGCCGATTATGAGTGACAGTTATGGAAACTGGCCGCATGCCGCATCGGCTATACTGATGTTATCATGGCGCTTGAGATATAGGAGCCCCTCCGGAGTCTGTAATACACCTCCAGTGAGCGCAGTTGATATTATTGAGGGATGAATCTTCCCAGGACATGAATATTGTCCGAAGTACTTGATACATGGAGATGGATCTTCTCCACAGGGCTGGATTGGCCTTCCTCGGTACTGGGTGACTTATAGTCAGTGATGTATATGTTTCAGGATGGATCTTCCCTGGACTGTGTGGGCCATATACAGTACCGAGTGGTTGAGCATTCGAGAGCGTGAGCACATGAGGCTGACAATATGGTGCATCACATACATCATGTGCATTGGCATGTAGAGATAGCAGAGTTGTATTCTTTACACTGTTCGGATCTGTTTTACTTTACTGTTTTGAGTTGCCTATTTAATTTGAAAGCATGCCTACGTTTCTGCACAGTTATTTCCATTTTATCTGTACCGGTTGAGTACGCCACTACCTTTGAGTCCAAAGTTTGGACTTGTTACTCACTAAATTGGATGTACTCAGGTTACTCCATGCACCTTGTCTGCAGATCCGGACGTTTCTTGTCACGACGGCGGCTGCTGATTGAGGCATCAGAGTTCGGAGACTATCGAGGTAGTTGCATAGCGTTCGTTGGCCTTGATTCTCCTTCCTTATTCTATCTGTATTTTCAGTTTTATTCTCTAGATACTGTACTGGGTTGTATTCTGGTTTTAAAACTCATGTACTCAGTGATACCCCAATTTTGGGATGGATTGTATCGTATTTTGGATAAATTCTGTTTTAAAAAGGCTTTTCTTTAATATTAATTGGTGTGCCGTTATTTTTAAAAGTGTTTTACTGTGTTGGAAATGTTGAGTTGTGGCTTGCCTAGTTCCACGATAGGAGCCATCACGATGGTCGTTTTTGGGTCGTGACAAGTTGGTATCAGAGCCTTGGTTACATAGGTCTCAGAGTCATAGGCGGATTTAGTAGAGTCTTGCGGATCGGTATGGAGACGCATGTACTTATCTTTGATAGGTTGCAGAACCCTTAGGAAAACTTCTAATTCTTGAAATCTTGTCGTGCAAATCTGTTGATTCTGGTAACTAAACTTTTGTTATTTCATTCTCTCATAGATGGCGAGGACACGTACCACTGGGCAGGATGGGAAGCCACCAGTACCACCAGCCAAGGCCGCGAGAGGCCAAGGTCGCGGTAGGGGCAGAGGTCCAGCCGACACAACAGCTAGGGCAGTACCTATAGATCCACCAGTTGCCCCAGTTCAGGATCAGGTTCCAGTTACGGATGCGCCAGTGGGACCAACTCATGCACCAATTGCGCCCATCGTGATTCCACACCTTCAGGAGGCCTTAGCTCAGATTTTGACCGTGTGCACCGATTTTGCACAGGCAGTCTATGTTTTGACCACAACAGCCACTTCTCAGGCCGGGGGAGGCACTCAAACTCCCCTCGCCCGAACATTAGAGCAGGTGATGCAGGGACTCCAAACATCGGGGGCACCACCAGCCCATTCGGTCGAAGCTGCTCAGGACTATGTGGTTCCTGCTATGCTTGAGGATGAGCAATGTAGACTGGAGAGGTTTGGAGGCTCCAGTCTCCATCTTTTAGCGGTGCAGAGGGAGAGGATGCACAAGTCTTCTCGTAGAAGTGTCTGAGGATACTCCGTACAACAAGTATTCTAGAGACCAGTAGGGTCACATTCACTACTTTTCAGTTCTCTAGGGCTACCTTCAGTTGGTGGGAGGCTTACGAGCATAGGCCGGTCGGCGCAGCACCCCTTACCTGGTAGCAGTTCTTCGTTCTCTTTCTGGAGAAGTACGTGCCCTAGCCCGCAGAGAGGAGCTGCGCAGGCAGTTCGAGCAGCTTCGTCAGGGTGATATGTCCGTGATGCAGTATGAGATGAGGTTCTCGTAGTTGGCCCGACATGCTATATGGTTGGTTCCCACAGACAGGGAGAGGATCGGGAGGTTCATATATGGCCTCACTTTCAGCTGTGATTGCTTATGACCAGAGATAGAGAGTGTGTCTGGTGATACTTTTGATGAGGTTGTCGACATTGCTCGTCAGATCGAGATGGTTCGCAACCAGGATCAGGTTGAGAGGGAGGCCAAGAGGCCTCGTTAACAAGGTGGATTTGACGGTGTTCCTTCTGGGGGTCAGTTACATCACGGAAGGGGTCATCCTTTCAAACATGCTCAGACGGCTCACCCAGTTCACTGTGGTACATCATCTGGCCACGGGTCACAAAGTAATCAATAGGGCTAGTCGTCGTTTAGTGCAATACCAGCTCAGAGTTCGTCTCATGCACCATCAGCTCAAGGTTCATCTATGTTGGGTCCTTCTAGTAGTTATTCTGGTGCTCATGGCTCCCTTCAATCCCCACCGCCATTCGCAGGGAGAGGTTTCTTTGAGTGTGGAGATTGGGTCATATCAAGAGGTATTGTCCCCGCCTTTCGGGAGGTTCATCTCAGCAGAGGAGTCAACCTTCGACTTCAGCACCAGTTGCTTCACTACCCGCCCAGCCAGCTCGGGGTGGAGCTCAGTCATCTAGGGGTTGCCTGAGAGGGGGAGGACGATCAGGGGGAGACCAGGCCCATTTCTATGCTCTCCCTTCCAGACCAGATGCCATTGTTACAGATGTTGTGATTAAGTTATTGTCTCAGTTAGCCACAAAGATGCCTCTGTATTATTTGACCCTGATTCCACTTATTCATATGTATCCTTGTATTTCTCTCATTTTGTGGATATGCCCCGTAAGTCTCTAGTTGCATCTGTTCATGTATCTACTCTGGTGGGCGATACTGTTATTGTAGACCGTGTATATAGGTCATATGTGGTGACTATTGGGAGTCTGGAGACTAGAGTAGACCTCTTGTTGCTTAGTATGGTCGATTTTGATGTGATTTTGGGCATGGATTAGTTGTCTCTATGTCATGCTGTTCTAAATTGTCACACTAAGACCGTGACGTTGGCGATGCCGGGGTTGACGAGGGTTGAGTGGAGCGGCTCTATAGACTATGTTCCCAGTGGAGTGATTTCATACTTGAAGGCTCTTCGGATGGTTGAGAAGGGTTGTCTATCTTATTTGGTCTTTGTGAGGGATGTTAGTGCAGAGGCCCCTGTTATTGATTCTGTTCCGGGGGTGCGAGATTTTCAGGATGTGTTTCATGCAGATTTCCCCGGCATGCCGCCTGACAGAAGTATTGATTTCGGTATTGATTTGGTGCCGACACTCAACCCATTTCTATTCCACCGTATGGAATGGCACCGTAAGATTTGAAGGAGTTGAAGGAACAACTTCAGGAACTTCTTTATAAGGGGTTTATTCGGCCTAGCGTGTCACCTTGGTGTGCACCGGTTCTATTTGTAAAGAAGAAGGATGGTACTATGAGAATGTGCATTCATTACAGTCACTTGAACAAGGTCACAACACATATATACCATAATGCTTTTCATCGTACCAAAGGACTTCCACTTATTATATAGTTAAAAATCAGAATATTTACGCTATTTCTCTATCTTCTCTAACTATCACCCGCTTTGCTTCCGGTGAGTTGAAGAGTTCATCTTTTAAAAATTGCTCGAAATGTTTTGATGGCCTCGTGTGTCTGTTATTTTTTCGGCCCCAGGGGAGTTTATTCGACCCATTTCCCAGTCTCTGGCACTGCTCAAGTAATTTGATGGCCTCTTGAACTGTGCCAAGATACTTATCATTTTAGTTAGGCAAAATACATAAGTTACCTCTTAAATTGTGGACCAAATTTCTGCTACACACTTTTTACGGACGAAAATTATCCTGCACACTCAACCTTTCTAGAGTGTGCCTAAGACCCATCACTTTTTTGTTGACCAGTTTTAAAAATATGTGTGATGTCACACACCAATAAAATCGTGACATGTGTCATAACTCAAGAAACAATATAATACTTAATTAAAACTGCATCAACTGCTAACATGGCAAAACAACGAATTAAAAAGTGATTGTGGCTTTGAACTATTATTTTAAGGCGGAATGGATTTCTGGCCACTTAAACTTGCATCCATTTGTAAAGCCGATAGACGAACTTGCAACTTTCTCATTTGAACACTCCTATTTGATAAGTTGAGTATTATAAACACCTCCACCAACGCGTGATCCTCAACTGCGCTGACAAAGATGAAACGTCACATTTTAGCCTTTTATTGTTTGACACTTGTAACGAGTATATCCCATTTTATAATAATCAATTTATCAAAATTTAAAATTCTTTATCCTTCCTTTCTTCTCCTATAAGCATCCTATCATCACTATGGGAATACAACTGGAAAACTTTTAAATTTTGCAGACAAAGTCTCTTAAGTTATTGTCATTTAAATGCCTCTCTGAAAAGCCTCCTTCATTACTTCTCCCCATAATCATCTCCTAACTTAGACCACCATACAAATATTGACAGAAAAATACCAGCGCTTCACTTTTTGACACCGATAATAAACTATCATAGCGAACATGAACGAAAAACCACCAGAAAAAAGAAGTCACTTGCAAAATCGAGTCCCTATCCTCTCTGATTATCCTTTTTTACTTCTCGAAATTCTCACTTTTGAAACCATCCAAAGACCAAATCTAAAAAGACAGATGCTAGACGAAATGCTTTAGCCGATCGTCTTCTCCGATGGTATTATCGAATAATATCCAAATCTCAATTTACACAACAGAGAAATAACCAAAAAGGCAAAATTGTTTTGAGCTTTTTTTTTTCGAATTCTTGATTTCAAGCCTTTTAATAGAGACCCGTGTTACTGTATTCTGGAACCCAAATCAGTTTGTGAATTACAAAGTTGAGAACTTTGTTAATAAGAGGAAAAAAGAGTAGAAAGTGAAGAAAAAAAAAATTCTACTAAACAAGTGTCTTTGAATATGGATTTGATCCATTGAATTATTCCTATCATGATGTTGAAACAGAAGTTGGACGGAAGATGGGATGAGAGAGAAGAGAGTGAAAGAGGTGTAGCTGGATCTAAGGGAGGGGTGACGGAAGAAACAAAGGTTCTTTTGCTTATTTGCTTTTTTATTATTGTCCTTTTTGTTCTTTTATAAAAACTAGTAAAAAAAAATAGCAAGTTACGCGCCTAATAGTAGTGATGTGCACACGTTATTGCCATGTCATCTACACCTCATCCACGTAGGCATGGTCAACAGTCAAATGTGATTATTAGTTAAGAAAATCAAGAGTTTGAGTGATCAATGGGAAAGTTTAAAGTCCATGTATCGACTTTCAAATTCCCTACAAGTCTAAGTGGCCATGTAACCATTCCGCTTTATTTTAATGCCACATGAACTTTTTGTCTCTACAATATATACAAATTATGGATTCATTGTATATATTACTTTTTTAATATTTCATGTTTGGATCTTGCGAATAACTTTTGGAATTATCGGAACCTAATATTTGTGGCTCAAATGCTATATATATGTATTAAAAATTCAGTAAATATAAATGACTAATTTCGAAATGAAAAAACTAAAAAACTGTGTAGAATTTGAGCTCGAACTCAAAATGTTCAAATTTTGAACCCTACACATGATTTACAACAACAACAACATATATTAGTGTATTCTTACACGTGGACTCTGAGAAGGATAGTGTGCATGCAGATCTTACCCCTATCTTGAGAAGATATTTTTGGTAGACCCTCGGTTCAAGAAAAAAATTTCAACGCAGGTATGAAAAACAAAAACAACAGTAAATAAGTAATGTTGAAAATAACGGAGACAAGAACAATAACAACAACAAAATAATAAAGAGTTAACATACAATTTTTGTTAGTTGCCCACCTAAACTATCGTCTGTTCCCGAAAACTCCCTGAACTATATCGCTCTTCATAATAAAACCCTCTCGAGCGCGTGAAGGCTAAAAAAAAGCCATTAAAATGGCCCACTTGATAGTGTCTAACGGCTAATTAGCTCTTCTTTTTTAAAATTTATGTTTCTTTTTGTTTTCTCTTCTTTTTCTTTATATTTCACCTTCCTTCCTCATTTTTTTTACCTTTCTTCTCCATTTTTTCACTTTTCTTCTCCATTTCTTCGTTTGAATCCATATGAAATTCTCTCTCTCTTTTATTATATGAGTTTATTTCCTATCTTTCTCCTGTTATCCATCCTGTATTTCTTACCTAAATTTATTTGAAGGAAGGAACACCTTTTCAAGTATTTCAAGGAAGGAACACCTTTTCAAGCATGAGGTTTATGACTTTCAAGAAACTAGGCAACAAAGAAATATGACCTGTGTATGAGTATCTCTTTTCAACAATCTTCAGAATTTAGGTATGTCAAAATCCTAATCTTTTATACTAATTTAGAAGTAGAAACCCTAGTTTTTATACCGATTTTCGAACATAAGCAAAACTAGACAAACCAATCGATGTTAGAACCAAGATTAATGGATAAAATCAATACTGTGAAATTACTGTAGCCATTCTCTAGTGAGAGCAAAGTCTCCAATGAGAGCAAAGAGAAAATGAGTTTTTTTTTACAATTGACCCACTAGTTTTAACCCTAGCCTCCTTTTCTATTTTTATCATGTAACTTTTTACAATGATATAATCTTAATTAAGTCTGTTTTTTAAATTAAGCTAAATGATTATCCACATAGATTGCCACATGTCAGATTTTAAAAATAATTTGGAAGTGTATTATACTCACAAGTGAGAAAGGACGAGGGATTTTTATTATGAGGTGAGATATAGCTTAGGGGTTTTAGGAGACATGTGATAATTTGGTAGGCAACTAATAAATGTTGTATAGTTAAGCGGGTTTTAGGATATTAACTCAATAAGTCGTTTGGTATGAGGTACAAGAAGGTATAGTGCTGGTATAAAAATTTAATACCATCTTAATTCTTCGTTTGGTTAGCAAACCAGATATAAGTTATCCCAGGATTAAAAATTAACACTGAGATAACTTATACCTTATACAAAGTGGGGTAATTAGCACATGTATAACTTATACATTCTTCTTATAAATTATGCAATTGTCATATTTAATAATACAACATACCAAACAATGGATAAAAAACAATCCCAACATAACTAATACCAACATAACTTATTTCAATATAACTTATATACCGGCATAAGCCGTATTCAAACCAAACGACCCCTTAACAGATTAATAAGATAACAGTAGCAAAGAAACACATCCTGCATGCGCAAGATTTAAATTTAAAAAAAAATGAAAAAGACAACGTTGCATGAGAACCACAGACTTCGAAACCAAAAAAGCCTATCTACTATACTCTCAATTACTAACTCACACATAACTTAGCCATATACTTCATCTTCTTCTTTTCCTTCCAAAATCCATCATGTACAATGGTTCTCTATAACCCCATCTCTACCCACCTACCCCCTACCCCTCTCACCCTCAAACCCACCACCCACCACCACCACCGAAACGTCACCATTTCCTCTCAGTACCAACCCATCCCCACCACCGTAAACATCTCAATCTCCGATGAATCTCTCAAATCAAAAGGATTCAATCTCCACCGTTCAATCAGTCACCTCAACCTCGACCATCTCAACTCGGTTTTCGTAGCCGTCGGATTCCCAAGACGCGACACGACAAAAATTCAGTTAGCTTTAGAGAACACAGATTCACTTATGTGGATCGAGTACGAGAAAACTAAACGACCGGTGGCATTTGCTAGAGCGACAGGCGACGGCGTTTTTAATGCGATTATTTGGGATGTTGTTGTGGACCCCAATTTCCAAGGGATTGGTTTAGGTAAGGCTGTTATGGAAAGATTAGTCACCGAGCTGTTAGGAAAAGGGATTAGTAATATTGCTCTTTATTCGGAGCCCCGGGTTCTTGGGTTTTATAGGCCTTTGGGTTTTGTTGCTGATCCGGATGGGATCCGCGGTATGGTGTATTCTAGGAAAAAGAAAAAGAATAGGTGATGAAAAAGAGAGAGACCTTTTTTTTTTTTTTTGTAATTTATTTTACGGAATCTGTCAAGTAATTAATTGTACAATTTCTTTCAGCTACAATGAATAAAATTACTCAAGTGGGCAAAGGTTCGTTGTAATCTAAACGTATTGCTAGTTTATGGTTAGAGTCAAGTTTCGACCGCAATTATTCATAGTTTTTAGCTTCTAGTCTGATCAACCGGAGATCACCAAGATGATCAGAAATAATACATGACCAATTTTTATATACATACTATTTATGATTTCATTAGGATCTTCTATTTTTTTTTTAAAATAACCTTGGTAATAATTAATAAGCAATAAAAAATAATAATCCTCAGATATCATTTAGGCTATCATAAATAATACATGACCAATTTTTTACATATAGGCGATTTATGACTTTACCAAATTTTTTTTTGGGTAATAACTAATAAGCGATCCATTGGGATTCACCTAAGTGATCATAAATAATACATGAGCGAGTTTTTGATAATATATATGCCACATATAGTTTCATTAGGATCTCCCATTTTATAAATAATGATCTTACTAATAAGTGATTAACCGAAAATCACTTAGACGATCATAAATAATACATGGGCGATTTTTAAATAACACATACGTGACCTATGATTTCAAAAGAGATCTCTTACTTCATAAAATATTTGTGGCGGTCAACCAGAGATTACTTAATACAATTATAAAAAATACATGGATGATTTTTAGATAACGCAAATAGCCGCCCACCTAATTTTTTAAAAGATAGTCGGGATATATATAATATATATAACATTCATATATAATATGTGTATACATATGTATAATTTATGTATATCTGACTCGTGTGTAACAATCCTAGAACACACAAGACAAACAGACCGCTACTATTCCTCCATTTCCAGCCACACCGTAAAAGCTGAGGATAGTTTTTTAAATTGATTAAAATTGAGGTCTCCGTTCTTTTCAAATTGATTAACGAATGAATTTGGCGGTGAGAGAGCTTTCCGTTCCGGTGGTTAGAGCCTTCGTTTGGACGGCGAGGGAGAAGGAGTCCGAAGCAATACGACGTCGTAGAGTACTGAGAAGGTTTGATAATGAGTTAGAAAAGGGAAATTACAAGGCTGCTCACTCTCTTTTGAAGCAATTACAGCACAAGCCCCGAGGTCTACTTGGCTTCGGCTCTGTTAAACTGGTGGTGCCTAAAAGAATAGCAGCACAAGAAGTTCTGCATATGGATAATTCAGCGTCTTTTGAATCTTTAGCTGACTCGATTCTGCGTTCAATTAAACATAGCATCGAGTTTGCTCTGTCAGATGATGAGGTCTTATTGACGGGTGTAGCAGATGATAGGGGGAGTGAAAGTTATGATTCCCCTTACGAAGATCATCAAATGTGCTTGCAAGTAAGACTTTTTAATTATATGATGGATTTCTTAACTGAAGGAACAATGACAATTTGCTATCAGTTTTCATTGTCGGAACTCCAATGCGTCACTGGGGTCTAAGACTTGTTTACTTATATATCCAGAATCTCTCCCGTATTTTGGTCCACCACCCAACATCGATGTGTGATTGGCCTAGAGTGTCACATACACCTCTAGGTTTGCCCCACCATCGTCGATGTGAGATTCACCTAGGTGTAACATACACCCTCTTAGGGACTGATCGAGGATGTTGAGGTTTGTCCTACTACCGTTCAAGGTTGCACTTTAACAGCCTAGTCCACTAGTGATATTTTCTCCTTTGGGCCTAGGCTTGCACGGCTTTAAATCACAACACTAGATCTAAGGCTTGTTTACTTATATACCTTGCATCTCTCCCGTGTTTTGTCGATGTGAGATTCGCCCAGGGTGTCACATACACCCCCTTAGGGACTCAGTGTCCTTGCTGAGGTTTGCCCCAACACAGTTCAACGTTGCACGCGGAGTGACTCTGATACCGTATTTAACAACGCAGTCCAATAGTGATATTATCCGCTTTGGGCTTATGCCCGCACGACTTTAAAATGCGTCACTAGGGGTAGCCTGTTTACTTATATACCCAACATCTCTCCCGTGTTTAGTTGATGGGGGATTAGCCTAGAGTGTCACATCCAATTCACTGGCATGCTGAGATGTGCCTCCTTAAGGGCATAAGTGGCAGAGGCGGATCCAGGATTTGAAGTTTATGGGTTCCTACCGTAATCTCAAATTAATATGCAATATTAACTGAGTTCACAGTTAAATATTTACAATTATTTAGTTGATGTTCTTATATAAATACAAGGTCTACGCAAAAGTTACTGGGTTTTCGGAAACCTATATTCAAAGCTCTAGGTTAACCACTGATAAGTGGTGCAACTTGCTTAATCGAAATAGATTTATTTGACATATTTAGGTATTGCCCACTGGCATACAAGTTTTAATTCTTCTGTTAGTATCTACTTAGTTTTTTTGCACACTTGAATTTCAAGTCACAGTGTTGACAGTAAGTTATCTCAGAATCTTGTTCTTTCTACATTCAATTTTTGGTATTGTTTGTTATACAGATTTTAAATGATGGAGCTCATATAATATAGCTTTAGCTTAGGAGGTGCATTTTTTGCAGCATGAGGCTGGGCATTTTCTTGTTGGTTACTTTGTCGGCGTCTTACCAAGAAGTTATCAAGTACCTAGTGTAGAAGATATTATACAGGACAAGTTTGCCCAAGGAAATGTGCAGTTTCTTGGCTTTGAATTTCTCAAACAAGTTGACATTGATACTATATCTAGCAAAAAGTTTACCCAAGGTAAAGAAATCAGGGCCAGAATCTCATCCCGGACTTTGAACAAGTTTTTGTGTGTGATACTGGGAGGGTTAGTAACGGAGCATCTGGTATTCGGATATTCAGAATTACTTCATTCAGATGTTCAACAGCTCGACAAAGTGCTAAGACAGTTGTGCTTCAATGAGAATGAAGCTGACTCTGTGGTTAGATGGGCTGTAATTACCACTTTGTCGTTATTAAGTCATCATCACGAGGCTCGATCAAGACTAGCAGAGGCCATGAACTCGAGAAGATCTATAGGATATTGTATTGATGCGATAGAGAGTGCTCTGTGAGGCCATGAGGATTAGTCAGCAACCTAAACAAGCCAACCACCTATGTTGCTCGAACTCTCCAAAATGCCCTCGAGAATATCCATGGCTATTGTATTGATGCAATAGAGAGTGCTCTGTGAGGCCATGAGGATTAGTCAGCAACCTAAAGAAGCCAACCACCTATGTTGCTCGGACTCTTCAAAGATGTTACTGGGTGCATGTCGGATCCTTCAAAAGTAATGTATTTTTGGAGGATTCGATACGGGTGTGGCAGCATTTTGAAGAGCCCGTGTAACATAGCAAGCCACTGCATATCATTTTTAAGAGAAGGGAAAGTGAGGTCCAATGATCAAGAACAGAAGACCAGCTTATTGAATGTTTGGAGTTCTTCTTGGTCAAGAGTTGTACAAAAATCGAAGGGAAGATCCTCCTGTTTCAGGTTTGGAATAGTTTTCCTTCGTGTTAAGCTGAATTGGAGAAATTTCGTTGTGTTTCTTAGTTTTTTTCATTAATCTGAGACCTTTGGACTTTATAAAAATGATTCTGGCAATAACTAATAAGCGATCAATCGGAGATCACCAATTTTTAGATAATTCATAGGTGATCTATGATTTCACCCGATTCTCCCACTTTATAAGGAAATGATCCTGGTATAACTAATAAGTGATCTACTGAAAATCACTTAAGCGATCGTGAATGATATGTGACTGATTTTTGAATAACATATAGGCAATCTATGATTTCACAAGTATCTTCCACTTTATAAAATAGCGATCCTGATAATAACGAATAAGTAATCAATTGGAGATCACTTATGCGACCATAAATAATACATGGAGAATTTTAGATAGGACATAAGCGATAAATGATTCATCAGGATCACCTACTTTATAAAAAATGATCCTTATATGAACTAATAAAAAAAATGATCCTTATATTAACTAATAAACGATCAATTGGAGATCACTTAGTTGATCATAAAAAAAATATATGACGATCTTTAGATAAAACTTACGCGGTATGTGATGTCACGAGTATCTTCCAATTTAAAAAATGATCCTGAAAATAACTAATAATCGATCAACCGGAGACCATTTAGGCGATCAGAAATAATACATGATCGATTTTTAGATAACACATAGATGATCTATGATTTAACCAGAATATCCCGTTTTATAAAGAAATGATCCTGGTAATAACTAACAAGCGATTAATCGGAGAATATTTACGCGATCATAAATAATACGTGGGAGCTTTTTTGAATATACACAGGCATTTTATCAGGATTATATATATCCTCCCTGCGCTTCTTAGGGCAAGAGAAAATTTATGACAAATATACACCAATTTACTTCAGGAATATTGCCAAAATTCATAATTATCCCAGCTCGTGCACAATAAGATATAAATGCCTTTTACCTTGTTTATGTTTGGGAATAAATTACTTTATAGCATAATCTATTCCAAATAGTTTATATGCTTTTGCATATGAAAATTCAACAAGAAATATATACTACATTTTTGCTTTTCAAAGTTCAACAGGAGAACAAATCTTGGTGATGTTACATTGAATTAGTTTAGTAAAACAAACATGTGTTTCTAGTGATCTGAGAAGAACAACATATGTGGAAAAAAAATACTATATCCAGCTATGAAACTGATTCCTTGTACACAATCCACATTCATTGTCATGGATCGCTCTTTTTTCAGTTCTTTCTGAAATTTGGTTGTCATACATATTAGATACTTACAAATATTTCCTCAGAATGCATTTCCCTTTCATGCAATGAGCTTAAGCAAGGCAGCTAACATGTACAACTGCTACTCGAGTATAATCTTGTAATCGCGATTTGACCGTTTGATATTCCAGAAAGAACGTGTCGCTTGATGAAAAAACCTTCATTCTATTATCTTCGAAGCTGAGGTCATAGCGACCACAAGAACTACCTTGGTCCAAGGGGTGCCCTTTACGCGATGGAAAATTGCACTGTGTAGCTAGATTTTTTTTTGTGTGTATGTACTATATAGTTAAATTCCCTTGTCTTCTTTGTGTGCTATTCTTTATATTTTGACTTCCCTTAGTGAAAATTCTGGCTCCGCCACCTGTGAGATCAGTGAGTCTTGGACCTGCAAATCATTTATGTAATAAAAACATCGGATTGGGGAGTTATATTATTCATATCAGACCACACATAGAGATGGAAAGAGGCTTTTAGACAGTTTACTTATTTATTTTTGTTGGTAGGAGTACCTGAAGTTGGCGTTGGCGGTCTTCTCATCTGTCTGGATACTGGTTCGGGGATGTCAATAACAACCGCATCAGATATTAGGAAGGTCTTAGCAACTGCTGCTGCATGCTCTAGGCAACATCTAACAACCTGTTTCATACATTAGTTAGTTAAGATGTCAAAGAAATCTACCGTGCACTAAGGGGTTGTTTGATTGAAATCTACCGTGCACTAAGGGGTCGTTTGGTTGAAATCTACCGTGCACTATCGGTATAAGTTATATTGGGATAAGTTATGCTGGGATTGTTGTTTATTCATTGTTTGGTATGTTGTATTAAGAATGACAACTGCATAATTTCTAAGAAGAAAGTATAAGTTATCCCAATGTTAAAATTAATACCAAGATAACTTATACCTGGTTTGCTAACCAAACAGGGTACTAAGGTGGTATTAAAATTTTATACCACCCTTATACCTTCTTATACCTCATACCAAACGATCCCTAACAGTACAAAGCTTGTTTACCATCTAGTAAAAACTGAGCAATCGAGGAGTACCGAACTATGTTTTGGTAACAAAGTTGTGTTTTAGTATCAGTTATATAACTGGACAATGAGTTCGAGCCGTGGAAACAGCCTCTTGCAGAAGGCTGCGTACGATAGACCCTTGTGGTCTGCTCCTTCCCTGGATCCCGCACATAGCGGGAGCTTAGTGCACCGGACTGCTCTTTTTTTGGTTTTGGTTGTAGCGGAGAAGACTCAGAGACTGCAGGCAAGCTTACAGATAGAGTTCAAGAAGTTTTTCAAGATTTCTTCACCTACCATACTACAAGATATAATTTGCTGGAGAATGTGGAAGTCAAGGATGTTTCCCCTTCACATTGGACAAAAATCGATTAACTTACCTTTGCAGGATCCAAAATTTTGGCAGCCATCAAATCTTCATATCTGTCTCTTGCAGCATTATATCCATATTTCATGTTATCAACTGACAAAATCTGCAGATATGGTATACATTACTCCAAGTTAACGACCAGATGATGAATTCCCGTTTGGAGTTTAGTAACATTATTGGATGAAACAAACTTTACAAAAATGACACAACATTCAAATCTACCTTCTCTACAACTATGTTCCCATTTACACCAGCATTCTTCGCTATCTGTTTTGCAGGATAGGATAGTGCTCTTTTAAAAATATCAGCTCCTATCTGCGATAGTTCGAGGAAATGTCAGTGTAGGGATCAGATAAGCAAAAGCAGCATCAGTTGGAGAAAACACAAATATCTAATCCCCCTGTTGAAAAGAAAGCAGTTCAAGAAACTGAGAAGTCAGATAGTTTAACGAAAAGAATATTGCTTTCTGAAAATCAAACAGAATAAGAACCTCTGGGTTATTACCTTTACTATAACACAGTAACTAACCTTCTGATCATCATTATCTAGCATTTCTTTGATAGCATCCACCTTTGACGATAGTCTCAGAAGACAACAGCCACCACCCACTACTACTCCTTCCTCAGTAGCAGCCTGAGCAGTCAAAGTAGAGAAACTTACTGCTTTGAAGAATTATCTCTTTAAGAAATATTTGATAGCACCTCATAGAATAGGATGATATATAAGATAAATTAATTGAGTTTATCCTACTAGAGTGGAATAAATCGCAGGAACGAGACTTTTGGCTATATGATATCTTATCTTAAGAGCTTTAAACAAAATTATCGTCAAAATCCTTACTGTATAGTCAGGGTCAGATGCACAATAATGGTAGCGAGATTGGAGCACCCCTTGCCTTCAACTTGAATTAAAGACATGAAGATGATAAATTTCTAATAATACAAAATTTATGCTAAATTTACATTATCTGGAGATCTGGCTTTGGCCATTGTTTTTGCTGTGAAGACTCTTCTAACTGCCAAGATACAACCTCCCCGTCCCCAAAAGGAACTTCTTACCCCCGAAAGAGTCGAGAAGCTACAGCATCTAGAATAGAAGCTGATTGTGATTTTGAGAGTAAAAAAATTGATATGAAGTGATCGGGATGACAAGTGGCTAAGGTTGTGTACAGTACTTGAAACAAAAAAAAGGAAAAAAACTTCATAAATCATAATCGATCATGTATAATCAACCATGGCTTTTAAGTATTAGAAGAACAGGTAATTACCCTTGCTGCATTGAGAGCATCCTCAATCCTTAATTGTTTGTCTTTCAACTCAACCTGTGTTTGTGCTCCCACCTACATTTTCAACTTATACAATCAAATATACTTTACAACAACAACAACAACATTCCCAGTGTAGTTCCACAAGTGGGGTCGGGTTAGGGTAGTGTGTACGCATACCTTACCCCTACCTTTAAGAAGACAAAGAAGCTGTTTTCGGTAGACCCTCACTCAAGAAAGATAAAGGGAAGGGGAAATGACAAGCAAACCAATCGGAAAACCGAAGCGAAAACACAAAACTAACACTAGATAGTGCAATTAGAAAACTGAAGCGAAGGCAACAACAAGCAAACAATCAAATACAATTTGGATATCAAAAATGTTTTATAACAGATTGAAAAGATGCCAGGTCAGATAGATCTTTTGTTACCTGAATGAAGGCAATACCACCAGATAGTCTTGCAATTCTTTCATTCAAGATTTTCTTTTGGAAATTTTCTTCTGTGTTCTGCAAAATCAAATGACTATCTACTAAACAGCTGTTTAACACTACTACATTATGCAAGATTTTAAAGAACACACCTCAACAAGCTTTTGTATCTGAGAAACCCTCTTGCTAACAGCCGCTCGAGTATTTCCATCAGTAACTATCAATGTAGAGTCCTTAGTAATCACCACCTTTGAAGCAGTTCCCAGCAAGTCCTTGTGGGCATTTTCAAGAGTCAATCCCATGTCGTCTCTGATCACAGTTCCTGCAGAGACACGATGAATACGTGGATATTAAAAGACTTTAGAGAATACTAAATATTGACAAAGACGTCATGTGACCAAAAGGTCATGTGTTCGAACTGTGGTATCAGCCTCTTGCATAAATGCAGGATAAGGTTGCGTACATAAGGCCCCTGTGGTCGACCCTTCCCCGGACCCTGCGCATAGCGGGAGCTTAGTACACCAGGCTACCCTTACTAATTTTTGACAAAATTCATGTAGTTCTGTTGGTTCATCCATGAAGAAGACTGAAGCTTTGAGCCATAACATCTCTTCGAAAACCATGAAGAGAAATGAGGTAGCAGACATAACCGACTAACAATTTCTGTTTTAGTATGCATATTTCACTACCTCCAGTCAAGATAGCGATGTCATCTAAGCAATGACTCTTGCGCTCGCCAAAAGATGGAGCTTTTATAGCAGCTACCTTTAGGACACCCCTGAGTTTGTTCCTAATTACTGGAGCCAAAGCATCCTCCTCAATGCCCTCCGCGACTATCAAAACCGGGTATTTCTCCTTTACTGCATTGTCCAAAATTTTTACCAACTCCTTTGGGTTTGTAATTTTTTTATCAACCAAAAGCAACTGCAACAACAACAACAAAAAAAAGTTCCCTTATAAATGCCTGATATAAGAATGCAAGAGGGAAATCACAGCAAGCACAAATATTCAAACTGGTATATACAGAATGTATATATGCTATCTGGATGGAAAGAAATCAGAGAGTATTTGAAGAGAAGACAAGAAGCTGGGAAGCAGTTGTGCTCGATATTGTATATATATGCTATGTTAGAGCTAGCTATAGTTGTCAAGAAAGATTGCAGAGTTTTGAATTCACAATGTAAAGAGAGATTAGTATAGTGCTGGGAGCCATAGACAGAGTGATGAGATAGCTAAGTGTGTTACTTAGCTATGGTTTTGTAATATTTTCTCACTGGTGATTAATACAAAATTTTAATTACCAAAAAAAAAAAAAACAGGCACTAGCGCTTAACAGAAGCAGTTGCTACCTTACAATTGTGAAGCTCCACAATCCTCTTCCGTCGATCAGTTACAAAATAAGGCGACAAATAACCACGATCAAACTGCATTCCTTCTACGACTTCTAGACTGGTTTCAGTATTGTTCCCTTTCTCAATTGTGACAACACCTTTTTTTCCAACCTGCCTAAGAGCTTCTGAAATCATGTTCCCGATTGCATAATCGTTGCCAGCACTAACAGCCGCAACGTCTTCCAGTTCGTGATCCTCAACCTGCAACATTTGATGATTGTTAACGGACATGTTGAAGATTATACAGCCTCATACTTCTTGGATAAGAAAGCTGATTTTAAGCATATTCTTGCCTAAACAATTACGTTTCTCCATCTAAAGCAAAAAAGGGAAAGTAATTTGTTCTTCCTTATACCTCTCTAGACATCAACTTGAGCTCAGAAACGAGGGCTTTAGCCGTTTTCTCAATTCCACGAGACACTTGGACAACATTTGCGCCCATTGCAGTAACCTAGAGAAAGACAATAAGTAATCACCATTATACCAGAAATAACTGAAATATGAAAGTAGTCTTGGTTCTCTAAGTTATTCCGTTCTATTCAAACCTTGACACCTTCAGCAATTAGACCCCGAGCAAGCACTATAGATGTTGTGCAACCATCGCCAGCAAGATTATTAGTCTTGGCACCGGCCTCCCTAACCAATTTTACTCCAACATGTTCCAAAGGATCCTCCAGCTGAATCTGTACTGAAAACAATGGGTATATTCAGTGCCTGATAGTCAGGTGGAGAAGTAAAAACATGAAGCACCACTAGTTCATCGAATTCGAAAACAAGTTAAATTAGAGAAGCTCAAAAACCTGACAGTATCTAACAGGCTAAATTTGATAGGAGACGTGTGCATGAAGTATATACCATTACTATTGAAGATACTTTTAGCTATATTCAATCAGCATTCAAAAATACCTATGTACAATTACTACATGGATATACTTGGTACAATTTGTTTATAACTTTTTGCTTCCCCACCTAGTTTATACCGTAATCCAATTAGGCTTAAGGTGTGAATCACATCAATTAAAAACAAAAATTAAAGGAGAGGAAAATCAACCAAGATTTTCTCTATTAAGTTCCAGAAATGACAAAACCAGTACTGACCATAAGCCGAACAAGTAGGAGGATGGAAGAAGTGGAAATTCAAACAACCAACAGTAGTAACTTCTTTTAAGGTGGCACACTATATCTCCATAGACCTGAAGACAATTAAAATCATGTATTCTCCAATTATTTCTTTCTCTATCCTCACAGAGGCGGATCCAGGAGTTAAATTCTATGGGTTCACCTTTTAAAGTTTTTAGCATTGAACCCATTATATTTTAAAGTTATGGGTTCGTTCAGTTGAACCCATTGATACTATGCTACATCCACCACTGTATCCTCAGAAGTCAAAGGCAATCCTTTGTCCAACTGAAAACAAGAAAATGACAACCATTAAACTACTTTGAGAAAGAATCACAAAGGACGCGCAAACATTCCAAGGCACAAATGAGTATCTATGTTTTTATTCTATGACAGTGGTATCCGGGCCAGCTTGTACACACCTCGGCTATTTTGCCGAGTAGCTGCTACCTCCCACCAGCACAGGTAGCGGGCTCACCTAGGCTTAGGAAGATGAGAAGAAAAATGAGTATATATGATATCTAGTTTCCTCATCCTCTTGGACAGTACACAACATAATCGCTCCTTTAATGGTGACACTCAATACATTATTCCTCCAAGTTCATTAATTTTGTAATTTGACAACATGGGAATAGCTTTCAATTTACATATTCCAAGTTACATGAATTTCCAACCAATTTTTGTTAAAAATCAAATACCGGAGCCCCATAAAATTTAAAGATAAAACAATCAGGGATATAGATACTTCAAATGGTGGTCAGTTGGATACCCTTCACTTGAAATTATACAATATTTTTAATTCAATCATTAGTTTTCATCCATATATATTAAATCTTGAACACTCTTAGCGAAATTTCTGGCTTCGCTATTCTATGGGTCAAAATCAGGCTAAGTTCAGTGAATGCAAATGGACGAGCTGTGGCCGAGGACGAGCAGGGTCTAGTGGCGAGGAGTCGTCAAGAGAGAGACCAATGCCGAGGTCGAGTAGAGAACGAATGGTAGCAACGGTTAAAATAGTCTTGGAATTACGAAAAGGAATATTCTGTTGAATATTACTCCAACTATACTTTTAAAGTTTTCTTAGGAATATCCTTATACATAGGAAAAGATAGGGAACAAAATGGGATCTTCACTTTTCTGATAAGACAAGATTGACTATCAAGGATATATAAAAAACTTATCTTGTCACCTCTGTTTGATTCCATTGATTCACTCTACTTTTTTACTCACAAGATCCAAAACACTTTGTCCATCTTCATAGTTTATTGTCACACGTTGTTGTCACAAGAAGGAATCATCCAACTCATTCAACATTTGGGTGACAAATTCTTTCTTATTACATTTATTGCCATTTGTTACATTTATTGCATGCTATTATCCTTATATTCATTGACAATCATTGAGCATTTGCTTTGTATTTATTAATCTGGACACGGTCCCTTACCACCAAAATATTTGCGTAACAGATCTAGGTTTATTATATTTAACTAGAATTTGCCCATTATCTTCTTGTTTAATTAGTTTAACAAAAATGCTTAAAACTTTTTGGTCAAACAGCTACTAATAACAATGTTGTTAATGCATGTAAGGTACCTCTTTAAGAACAGTTTCACCATCATTAACAATCTTGGGAGGACCATACTTATTTCCAAGCACTACATTCCTTCCTTTTGGACCCATTGTCACTCCAACCAGCTCTGCCACCAAATCCACACCTGCCTGCACAACAATTTCACCCAACTCAAAATCTTGAAAATCAACAACAACAATAACAAATTCAGTATGTTCGTAACATGTGGGGTCTGGGGAGGGTAGTGTGTACACAGACCTTACCCCTACCAATGCGGATAGAGAGGCTGTTTCCGACAGACCCTCGGCTCAGGAAGGGTAACAAAAAAAAGGAGGAAAGTAAGGAAGGAAGGAAGAAAGAATTAAGAGAATCTTGAAAATCAACATAACATAAAAAAAAATTTAAAAAAAATAATGACCAGAAGTTTCTTTGTGGTAGAACCATCATGGTTAAAGTACAATTCTTTAGCCATAGCTCTTGCATTCAACATAGAAGCAGACACCCTTTTAGAAATTCTGTGTACTGAACCATTTTTCAAAGTGATTGCAGGTAAATGATTCAAAGAACAACTCATTTCTTTTTTGTTGAATTCTCAATTATGCTAAAGGCTATTGATAGAGGGATAAGAAAATAGATTAACTGAAAATATCTGTCACAAACAAATCAATTCTTTTTGGCGCTATTCCACTTCTGAAGCTTCATATGGAATATTGGGCCTGTAATATTGTGGCCCAAAACAAAAAAATTTAAGGCCCATTGGACTACCTTTTTGAAGAATTAACCCAAATAGCCGTCCACCCAATAACCTAAACTAAAAATAGCCGGTTGAGGTATAATATATACATAATTTATGTATTGTATGTGTATAATTAATTTATAATTTATGTATATGTCTTGAAAAAGTAAACATGAATATTGTCTGCTATTTGTATAAAGATCCTTTTTTCCCTTTTCTTTTCTCTTGTTTTTCTTTTTAGTGTTCATTTTATTTTACTTGGGCTTATATTGTGTTTTTAGTTGATTTTGTTTTTGTTTTTATATTAAAGGATGAACAAATATTTGGAGCTAAAGCTGTATTAAAAAGTGAATATTGTTATTTGGACTTTGCCTTGTTGGGTAATTTTTTTTTTAATTGTTTTTTGAAATAGGAGGAGCATTGCCTGCATTTGATGGTCATTTGGACAATTTAAATTTTTTCTAAATATTGTAAAACCTTGGAATTAGATCAGAGGCGGAGTTAAAATTTTAATTTTATGTGTTCTAGATTTTAGAACAATAATTTCAAGAGCTACTAACTGGGTTCTAAACTTAATATTTGTACATATTTGATGAGTTTTTAACACAAATACACTGTTTGAGCGAAAATTACTGCGGCATTTAGACAGCTAGCTCCGCCACTGAACTAGATAGACCAAACTAGTTTGAGATTGAGACGTAGTTGATTAATTATTAAGTAAAACAGTAGAGCAATGAATTTATAAGTCACTGCAATGGGGTAAAGTACAAAATTTGATGAATCCAAAGGGATACTGACAAGGGGGAAATCTTGGAAGTTTTATGGCTAAAAGGGAAAACTCTATGAAGAAAAACATTTATTGGGATAATGCAGGCAACACCGGCAGCTGATCGCTGGATTATGCACGTAAAGAGGAGACAATCTGCCACTAAACTTTATATTTATGTTGCTCGGACTCTCCGAAAATAACGATGAGTGTGTGCCGGATCCTCCAAAAATAGTGTATATTTGGAGGATCCGACACGGGTGCGGCAGCTGTTTTGGAGAGTCCGCGCGACATGCTTTGCATTTTCTTAGCCACTTACTGTCTTTTAAAAGTGTCAGTTTTTAGCTTCTCCTTGGAGTATTACATAATCCTTCTTATGAGGGCTTTGCAGTTATAAAAGAAGGTATTTGGTAGGAAAATGATACTGTTATTGGTAGAATGGTAGACAGATTTGGTGTGGTGGCATCGTTTCTTTGCTTTTTCTCCCCTTCCTTATTATTAAATAATCATATTTTATTCTTTATCTTACTTTTTTATATAATAATTCTACTCCGTATCCTATTTTCCTTAGTAATGTTGCAAGTTTATTCTTCATATTATTGGTGCATGACATCATAAAACGACGATAAATGATACAATATATCCAAACATTGTACTCATCAAACAATACAATACAATACAATACAAAACAATACGACATTATGAAATGACACGTAACAACAATCTAACAAGCTGTTAGTAAAATAGAGGTAATGGGTTGAGATTTATATTTTCTTTGGCATCTGAAATCTTAGTGAACATGAAGGTGATGAGTTGGAGACTAATATTCAACTGGCTTTCAGATGAGGAAATGAGTTATCTAAACTATCTAAGGTAAAACAAGGACTAAAATGCTACTATATTGGAAAATTGTTTCTTTCCATAATGATGAATGGTTCAACTAAATTACTGTGGGGAAGTCATGTCCAGACCTAAAGTTTTGTCCTTGAGTCACTTCGTCTTGCTCCTGCATCCATTGACCCTCACTGAGCCATATAATTTACTAGCTGTAGCTTGCTTTGCTCCCTGCTATTCTACTATAATTAGTTGGTTTGACCAACAAAAGATAAAGTAGTTGGTATCTATTTGTGTCTTGACTTGTTGTTCTAGTGGAAATCCTAGAGAATGTCCATCTTCTTGTTAACTGAACCCTGCATTGCAGGAGGGAATTGCAACATTAGGCTGCTTCTCCAATTCTTATATACCTGTTTGCATGGGCGAAGCTACCTGTTATAAAGGTGGTCAGCTGATCACCCTTCCTCGAAAAATTACACTGCGTATATAGGTAAAATATTAAATTTTACAAGTATATAACATATATTGAACTCTTTCTTGGAGAATGTTCTTCACTTCTTTCAAGTTTAAACACGAGTAAATTCCTGGCTTCGCCACTGCCTGTTTGTCTGTTACATTGATGCTACAATGGATCAATGAGTCTGATAGGCAGTTTTTGATTTCTAGAAAGTTATGTGAGAGCACGTTGTCGGTAGAAAAATAAACATTTCTGGGAGATTATGAAACATAGACACGAATGCTTGCATTAGGGTAGGCTGTCTACAACACGCACATCCCTTGGGGTGCGCCTCTTCCTCGGAACCCTACGTAAACACGGGATGCCGACACGAGGGGAGAACATTTAGTAACACCTGAAAGAGTGGTATGAACTGCACATTTGGATAGAACAGCTTGAGATTGGATAACCTCTTTCATCAGATAAGTTAAAAACAGTAGTTTCTCATATAGTGGATTTCTTTTTCAAGTTGTTTTTGCTTGTTATAGTAGTTCCTTAATAATGAAGCACTATCAGCAGCAGCCTCCACTTCTGTTTGTCTCATTGCTTGTGCTAATGTGTGCAAAACAGGACTGATAATGGGGCATCTCGTTTGCTGACCTCAACTTACTGAGACCACTCGCTGCATATGCTGTTCTCTTTCATCCTTAACCTTGTTGTGGAAATGAAGAAAAAAGAAAATGTTTATAGTGGTGCTTTCATTTTTTTCCCCTCCTTTCTCCCACTCAATTATCTCTTATTACCCTTCCGCTCAATTTGGGAAGCGTTGGCGTAACTGGTAAAGTTGCTGCCATGTGACTAGGAGGTCACGGATTCGACCCGTGGATACAGAAAACTGCGTACAATAGACATTTGTTGGTCCAGCCATTCCCCGAACTCCGTGCATAGCAGGAACTTAGTGCACCAGGCTGCCTACCTTCCAGTTAAGAGTTGTGAAGGATTTTGATATCTCCTTCTGACCAAATCAGGCGATTGTTTTATGGCTGATCTTAGTGAGGTTCTTGATTTTGTTTATCATGGGCAAGATATCCGGGGATTAAGTTATGCATGAAAACATTAATGGTTTAATTAAGAGTAAGAGAGTCCTAAGATGTTATTGGAAATTTAGATACATTTTTATAATATCCTCGTTCGTTCCGATATTTTTTGTATGCTATAGTGAAGTACTGTTATAGAGGACATATATTATAACATAATATAAAATCGATTGTAAGAAAAACTTAGCTTTTATAGTGAATGACTGTTATATAGAGATGATGTTATAGAGAGGTCTGATGCTCATTTCTTGAAATAAAAGACTCATTGCCATTCATGTAAAACAAACAACATGAAGAAAATGAAACTGAGAAAACATCTGTGTCTCTCTTTTCAGTGAAGCAGATTTGTGCAAGGAGTGATGGATAGGTTTGATGATTCAGCTTTGAGATGAGCAGTGGTGCATGGAATATCTTCGAGGTCGCATAAATCAGGGAAAGTAGTGTTAAATTGAAGATCAGTAAGCATCTGACGAAGGTCTGAAGCCTCTTCTTTTAACTGTGCATTCTCTTGAAGGACTCTGTCATGACAATCCGAGACTTGGTTTAACTTGTCGATCAATTTATGATTCTCCGTCCTAAGATGAAGAACTTGTGACCATAGTTCATCAAGGTGTCTTTGTTTCCTCATCCTTGATCTTCTTGCTGATTCCCTATTAGATATCATCCGCCTTTTCTTTCTCTCGTCGATGATCCTAAGTTGCTGCTCGTCCGCTTCATCAGACGTAGAGTTACCGCTGATGCAAGATAGTGGCATAGTATTGAAGTCATGAACAGGTAAAGTGGTTGGATAATTTGGTAGATTGGTTAAGTATCTGCTGAACTGGAGTGATGGTAAATTGTTGTGCATGAAGTTGAAATCAAGAGGAAGAGGTGAAGTATTTTCAGAAGCAAAGTAGTGAACTGCTGCAGCTTCTGATGGAATCATAGTTAACTGTATATGAAAGGTAATAATTAAGTGATAGTAATATAGTTTGAAGAGAAAGCTGAGAGTGTAGGAGAACATTGGTTGAGTAATGAGGGGCTTTTATAGGTGGAGAAGGCTTGAAAAATGGGGCCAAGATTCAGCAACAACAGAGTTAAAACTGTAGCAGAGGAGCTTACATAAGCAGAAATCAGAACATCAATTTAGGAAGCAACATCAAAGAAAAGACATCACATGTATGCATGCTAGGTGTGTGTGTGAGAGATAGGGTTCATGATGCATATATATATATATATATGTATGTATGCGCATGCATGTATGACCTTGTTCCAGTGTTATCAAAGGCACCCTAAAGCGCGCTTAAAACATGTTCAACGTTTCTCCTCACTTAGCGGGCGCTTTAGTGTTGTCATCAATGCTTTAAGACATACTTTTTCTTGCCAATGAGAAGAGGCGATACTAAACAATTTAAATTTCACTTTGTTGTAAATTTTCTTCATGCTTATAGATATTAGTCTTGGACTACACGCACATATTTGTAGTTTTTCTCCATTTGTGTCTTTCTTCATTAAAGATCATCCTTTATTTATACTTTACGCTTAAAACCCAAGTAGACCTTAGAGTTTCTTTTTGCACTTTTCACCTTTGATAACATTGTCTGGCTCACATTATTAGTGTTAAACGTGGATAAAAGAAGTGGTAGGTTGATAACCAAGGCAAAACTACTCAATTTGTGATAATTCTCACAATACTTTAGCCGAGCTCTACTTGATTGGAATTGAGGTATAGTTATTGATTAGTACATATGATGGTTACAAGAAAGACAACTTTATTATTATGCATATGCATATGGAAGAAGGGGGATGAGAAACAGTAATTGGAAGTCAATTTTAGAAGAGGTTATCCAATTTGAGAACAATATACTAATAGCCAATCACATACTATATGGATGACGAAATCTAGGTCAATTGTAAAGTTTGAAATTATTTAAAAGTATATTGTAATTGATCATTATTTTAATAATGATGAGTCGAAATCCACTTGAATTGAGGTAGAAGGGACCCATATATATGAGGAATTGTAATTGTCCATATTGTTTACTTTAACATCTTTGCTACCTAAATGCTGGCGTCTTACCTTTTATCAACTGGCCATTAGCTGAGTTTTCCACAATACAACAACTGGTTTATATATTGTGACACTTTTTTAGTATTTTATCTTTGGCTTGATTCGAAGGGGAGCCTTCGTGTAATTGGTAAAGTTGTTGCCATGTGATCAGGAGGTCACATGTTCGAACTGTGAAAACACCCTCTTACAAAATACAGGGTAAGGCTGCGTACGACAGACCTTATGACCCGGCCCTTCCTCGGACTCTGCGCATAACGGGAGCTTAGTGCACCGGATCGTCCTTTTTTATCTTTGTCTTGTTTTCATATTCATTCCACCCCGCCCCTCAAAATTGTCTAGATGAGTGCATTGATTTTGTGGCTAAGTCATTCTTTATTGTGAGAATGGAAGATCAAGAATGTGCTTGCCCTTATATTTGTCTACTTAAATGCGAGGTTTTTATTTGCGGCAGAATGAGAATGAAGTGCGCCTAACCCATACATCATGTGCTATGCTTTTACTATTAAACCGGGGCTTTTTACCTTACTTCTTGGTGGGTTTTTTTTTCCTTTTCTTTTATTATTTGAATTTTTTTTGAAGAGATAAAGGGAATTTTATTCCATCTGAAAATCACTAAATATAATTAGATGTTCCCATGTACACAAGAATTAGTTTAGTGCAAAATCAGGAGTCATTTGCCTAAGATTGGGATGATGAAATCCATAATATACTATATTTTGCTGTGACCCCATAAAACAAAATAAAATGATAGTAGGAGAATATTCTTATTGTAGCCATACATCTCAGGCAGGGTATGTTTGTGAGACCATATACACAGCATAAATCCATATTAATAGTCTTTCAGAGATTATTTTTTTCATCCCTTACAACAACAACAACAACCCAGGATAATCTTATAAGTGGGATTTTGGGGAGGGTAATGTGTACGCAAACATAATCTCAACTCTAGGATAGAGAGTCTATTTCCAATAGACCCCCGGTATCCTTCCCTCCAAAAACTTTCCACCTTGCTCTTGGGGTGACTCGAACTCACAAGGTGGAATACATCAGCAGGCCATTAAACTTGTCTTCACTTTTCGCTTTAACACTATATTTTAAGTCTGTTTCATTTAAACACTTTAATCAGTTCTCTATTGTGTCATTTAGACACAAAATTCTTAAATAGTCAAACATAAAAAGTGCAAAAAGTGCGGGTAATTCATACGTTGGAATAACGAATAAGATAAAGACACGTGGATTTAACTTAATCCCATCCATCCTCATCTTCCCCAATACCCTTCTCACCGAAATAATTATTTTCCAACCAGCTTTTCTTCTAAATTGCAGCAACAAATAAACAGAACATGGATAGAATATCATTGGCAAACAAATCAACAAATTCGGAGAGCAAAGAATAACAAAAAACTCAATTAGAACAATGAACAAACATAAGCAAGAAATTTTCCAAAATGGTGCTGATGTTTTCGAAACTGATCAAATGCAAAATTTTCTGTTCTGAAATCGAACAGAACAAATGCAAAATTTCCGGCAACTGAAGCTCCATTTCCGGCAACTGAGCCAAAATGGTTCTGTTCTGAAACTCCATTTTCGGCAACTGAAGCTCGTCGGAGTTTTGCAAAATATCAGGGCTGATGTTTTCGATGGTGGAATGGCCTGAAAATTTGTGGAAAAGATAGATCTGGAGGTGGAGAATAATTTTCACAATTTGGAATTTACAATTTGGCCTAAAATTGAGCCAACCCATGGTTATGGGAGTACTTGCCTGGTGGCGCGTATGGTCTGAAGCTGGTGAAGAAGGTGGTCAGGAACAGGAGGAGCAACATGGGGCTTGGATCGGAGATTGGAAGAGAGGTGATACAAAGGATTTTCTAAGCTTCTGCCGGTGTATTCTGCCACAAAATAAGACTCTTAATTTGCCTTTCCAATTTGTCTTAGACATTTCTTAATTCTCTGAGCTTCTGCCGATATAGTCATAGATGGCGGCCAAATAAAATGTGACGGTGGCGTGTCTAGATCTAAAGGATGATATGTTAGTAATGGTGTGACAAATAAAATTAAAGCTAAGAAGATGACCGGAAAATTTTTGGGCAGAAGCTATACATTTTTCAAGGGGAGTTATTTTTCGGATGATCTCACGCGCTTGAAAAACGTGAGAAATACTTACTCTGTCGTATCAGCATATTGTGTCTAAATGACATATGATACAGTATATGACTGGTTAAAATGTTCAAATGAAACGAACTTAAAATAGAGTGTAAAAGTGAAAAGTGAAGATAAATTTAATGGTCTGCTGATGTATTCTGTCAACTTACAACCTCTTGGTTGAAAGTGTAAGGTACTTATCATAGAGCAACTCATCTTGTCTACTTTATGATTAATAGTAATGGCTTTATCTGTTTTATATATGTTTATTCCTAGCAGGACCATTTTTTTCCATATGAATTATATTATGGATGTTAATGTCAGCTTGTTAGAGAATATCCCATAATGAACTAGTTCTTGTCTGAAATGGGAGAACTGTTTTCTTATCATTTTGGTCATATGTTGTATTATTATTATTATGGTACTCCTTGTATGGTCACTTTTCACCATGTTGGCATTGTAACATGAATACATGCACTTGAAAATAATGGCCACTTAAGAAATAATTGTTTATTTAACCCTACTCCCATATATATAAAGTTCGTTTTCAATCGCTATAAGGATGGTGTCACCCAGTCATTTAATTGATTGCATTTTACATGGTTTTAATAATATAATGACAATTCCTCCTGGAGTCCTGCCATGCCATACGTTTGCACCAAACTTCTTCCTTCCACCCCACATGTCATATATTCACGAGTTCGGCAGAATCCAGTGTTTTAGGGACAAATTATCTTATATACAAGTGCGAAAAACAAGTATCGATAGAGTTTTATATATATTTTAAAACTTATTTTCTTTATTCATAACTTATAACGTCTAAATTTTGAATTTGCTACTACGAGCTAGCGTGCTCCCAATAAAATTTAAAACAATTCAACTATACACAGACTCGTGTCCGATTATAACCTTAACATTAAAGTACATTTTCATTACACTTTCATGATAACCTATTTTTCTAGTACGTTGGTGCTTTGTTGTCTTACTTCACAACTCATACATTGTCTTCGTTTCATTGCATACTATTTGAGTTAGTGTGGATGTGATAAGACTTCCAGGTAATAGAAGCCGGGAATTTCCTCAAGAATATTTAAATTTGAAATAAGTAAAACAAAATCCGATCGAGAAGGGTGTTCATTACTATATGTTATGTACTTCTAAAACATAATATTTCACCTATATACGCAGTGTAATTTTTCGATAAAAGGTGATCAATTGACCATCCTTACCAAAGTGTAGCTTCGAACCTAGCAACAATATGGAGAATTAAAAGTGCATTTTCGTGTAATAACAATAGTACCTTTGTTCTTGTCCAAAGTGTATTTAATACTACCCGTAGAGACTACATGTGCTAAGAAAATGAATCTTGGGGCTAAGCTAATCTTAAAAGTTAGTGCATGAGGTGAGAATTATGTAACCATATAAAGACACAATAAATATAACATGCAGTCAAATATTAAGTCAACCAAAAATAGAGATGAGACTAAATCTACTACTATGTTAAGAAATTACAAACATTAGCGTAACTTAACCGCGTAACTTAACCTGATAACTAGCTCATAGATAAGCATTGCCGAAATCATATAAGAAAACAACAGTCTTTTTTTAACAACGTGACCTAGATAAAGTACTCACTCAATTGAGGATTCTAGAGTAGTTTCATCAACTTTACGAATATGAACGGATTAAGAGATAATAATTAATATGCTCATATAAGAATAAATTGAAAGTACAAATATATATGCACATCTAAGACTAAAATAATATACATACGCGTAGATATATGTATATACATACATATGTGTGTTTTTATACACATACATAGGTTGGGGGGGGGGGGTATGGGTAGGTGGTGAGTGGGTGATTTAGGTAATGAAGTACTACTATAAAACAACAAGAGCTCCTAATGGCTTGTTTGGTTGAAAAATAAGTTATTCTGGGATTAATTATCTCGGAATTGTTATCCTATTTTGTCATAGGAATAAAAATAATTTTACAATTTTGGGATAACTAATTCACAGGTTAATTATATTACGATTTTATCCCAACTAAACATGAATAAACTAATCTCAAATTTAATTCCGAGATCAGTTGTCGCTTATCTCGAGTACCAAAATCGTGTTTCAAATCATCACAAATTCAGAACTATTTTGGCACACGGATATGCATTTCACAATTCAAGAAAAGGTTGTCCGTACTTGTCTTATTAAGGTTGTGGTTCAGTTTTATTTGCTAATTATTTAATAAATTAGATCCATTTGTCACCAATTATATCCACTACTTTGATAGAGAGAAAAAGTTTTTTCACTAAGTATTATATTATAAAAAAAACATAAAAAATTGACAACATCTTTTATCGAAAAAGTGATTCCAAATCTCTGAGGCAGCAACTTGCAACCGCAAACTTGAATTTTCGTCAATTAATTATTAGACTCCAAAACCTACTCTATACCCCACCTTTCTATATTAGTAATTAATTAATTAATTAATACTACTTTAGTTCCATTAGTGTTCCAGTTTCTGGAAATTCCTCACAATGCGACGTCTCTTTGGTGCAATAGCAACTCCATAGTTCGGATAAGAACTAACGGGAGAAACATAAACTAACCAAAGAATAAGGTTCCATGCAGTTTTTAAAAGAGTTTAATTTTTTTTGCACAAATAATATATGTATTCTTTCCGTTTTAATTTATGTTACATAATTTAGTTCGGCATGGAATTTAAGACAACAAATTACACTTTTGAAATTTATGATCTTAAATATGTTAAAATATTTATGTGTATAAAAACTTCGCATTAAGGATAAATGAGTAAATTAAAAGGTTTAAAAGTTAAATTTTTTATAAATATAAAAATTGTGTCATATTTTTGGAACATGCTAATAAGAAAAATATATCACATAAATTGAAATAGAGAAAATTAAATTTTGGCACATAAGATGAAGTTATAACTACAATAAAAAGTAATACTTCGTAACAAGCTTTACATACAAACCAAAAATAACTTGGAATAACTAGCTAAATTACAATGATAAGTGTAAAAATTCTTCACAGAGTCAATGTATATAATTTTTGTCATAAGAATATATTAATACCTAATAACTTTATTATTAATAATAATAATTATATTTTAATTCCAAACAAGTTAAAATCGGCTATATAAATTCTCACTTCTTCCTTTAAGTAAATTAATATTAAACGTGGACGGCTGTGTGGTTTCGTGTTAGGTTTGTTCTGTTCTTTCCAATGAAAGAAGAGCATAAACGTGTGTCGCAAATTCTTGTTACTGGACAAATTCTTTTAGAATTAACATTCTTTATCAAGCTTTCTTTTTATAGAAAATTGAAAAGAAGAAAGAACTATTCAAGGAATCTTCTCTCTTTTTCTTGATAAAGAAAATTAAAAAAAAAATAAAAGAAAAGAATAAAAGAGAACTGATCCATTGAATGAATATACTTGCTAAAAACTAGGTGCAAACGTTTAATTTTCGTCGTAAGTAATAGTAATATATAGAAGTATCAATTTGGTTTTGGATAATTCTAGAGTCAACTTGGGATTTTTTTTTCTTTTTCCTATGAATTAGTAATATATATTAAAATTGGAATATAGGAAAGAGGAACAAGTACTTAAAGAAACATTTATTTTAAAGGATGATAGCTGATATTCTAGGATAATTGATTAATATATTTTGTTGTAGAAAGGCAACAAGACATGCACGTTTTATAAAGCATCCAAGAAAATGGTAATTTGATAAGAAAAGGTGTTGATACAAAATTAATAAAAGATACTTTTGTAAGGGGGAATATTAAGTATGATATCCGTTATAGGAGTAACCATTTTGTCTCACCTTCATTAGCTTGCAAATGGTAGAGCTTAAACTGCAACATATTAAGATAAATTCATGATAATCATTCACTTCTTAATTTAATGAATGCATTTAGCAGGCGTTTTGGACATGAATTTCAAAATAAATTTTTAAATTTGAATTAAAGATGAAGTTATATTTGGTTATAAATTTTGCAATATATTTGGATGTCCTTTTTTTGCAAAACCATAAAATATGCTTTATACCCCATAACTTGTAAAAAATATCAAAACCGCCCTATTTTAATTATCCTACTTGAAATAAACAACCAAACATGCTATTGTTTAACTGTTATCATATTTTGCTTTATTTCACTACACAGAAGATGCAAACGGGCATGCATTATCAAGTAAAAATGTTATTGTATAACTTTTAAAAGTATAAGATAAATTTGTAAAATTAAAAACTAGTGAAAATGCATTTTTAATTGAAAAACTGGTAAGAACCAGTTTTTCAAATTTGAAAATGGATTTTCAAGTGAAATTGAAAAAATTGGTAAAATATTGATAACCAAACATTGTTTTTAAAAAATGTTTTGAAAAAAAACAAAAAAATTGTATGTCCAAACGGGCTTTTAGTTTGTTTCGTTTTTGCTTTTAGGTGTCGGTTTGTCTACAAGACTAGGTGTGATGACCCAAGGGGTCATTCTATGAATTTAAACTCCGTTCTAGGCTTATTAGCCATAAAAAGATAAATTTTAAATACCTCGATTTACGTGCGCAGTCCGGACGTGAAACCGAAAAGCTTTTATGTGAAAATATGAGAAATAGTAATTTCTAGAGTTAAAATTTGATTATTGTTGACTTTGGTCAACAGGTTGAGTAAACGGACCCGGATCTGTGTTCCGACGATCCCGGGAGATTCGCAGTAAATATGGGACTTGGACGTATGCCCGAAAATGAATTCCGAGGTCCCAAGCCTTAGAAATCAATTTTTGAAAGAAATTATTTCGCTGAAATATTAATGAAATAAAGAAAAGAATTAATGTTTGAAACCATTGGTATCGGGACCGTATTTTGGTTCCGGAGCCCGGTACAGATTTGTTATAGTATTTAAATGTTAACCGTGAAATTTGGTTAAAAACGGAGTTTATTTGACGTGATTTGGACATCCAGTTAAGAAATAATGAACTTTAAGTGTTCTTGAGAAAAATGATGAGTTTTGAGGTTTAATTCATAGTTTTACATGTTATTTTCATGATTTGATCACACGAGCAAGTCCATATGATATTTTTAGACTTGCATGCATGTTTTGTTTAGAGCCTCGAGGGCTCGGGTGAGTTTCGGATAGGCCACGGGATCTTTTTACACTTATGAAAAATTGATGTTTTGCTGTTGCTGGTGCACAACATCTCTGTTCTATGCGTTTGCACCACTTCAAACGCGAACGCACAGTGTAAATTGCTGGGAGGTCGTTTTTGTTCTATGCGAACGCAAAGCATACTGGGTCTGGGGGAAGGAGAGCTGGCCTTCCTCTATGCGAACGTAGCTATCCCTGTGCGAACGCAGAGGCTTGAGGAGCTAAAGCTCCATGAACGCAGGCCCAGGAACGCGAACGCATAGGCCATCAAGCCCAGTACCCTATGCGAACGCGGCAGCCCTATGCGAACGATAGAAGGCCTGCCCAGCTATATTTAAACATTTTAAAAACGGGCAGAACCCTTTCTCTTCATATTTTTCGAACCCCACAGCCCTAAGGACAATTTTCTTCATCAAAGTTCATCCCCAAGTTGTTGGTAATCAATTCTAAACTTTATTCTTTCAATTACTCAATGTTTTTCATCACTTTTAAATAAAAAAACTAAGAATTTTCATGGTAAAAATTGATGGTTTGGGTAGAATTAGAGAATTTTATAAAAATCGAATCTTTATCTCGAATTGAGGCCGGATTTAAAAACTAATTGTATATTCGGGTTCGTGGGTGGATGGGTAAACGTAATTTGGTCCGAACCCCGAGTTTAGACCAAGCGGGCCCGGGGTCGGGTTTTCATTTTTCTAGGAAACTTAGGAAAAATAATGATTTTAAGTAAAGTTAGTTCCTTTAGCATTAATTAATGATATTAAGTGAATTATGATTAGATTCGAGGGTGTTGGAGGTGAATTCAAAAGAAAAAGCTATAATTGAGTAGTGAGTGGCCTAAGAATTTGAGGTAAGTGCTTGGTTTAACCTTGACTTGAGGGAATAGGAATCCCCAACTTAATTGTTGTGTGAAAATGCATGTGTGTGGTGTATATGTGAGGTGACGAGTATCTATGCACCACCAAATGGTCCACTTACATGATCCCTTTCCCGTTTCCAATCTAATTGCTTCATGTTATTAATTGTTTCACGTCCATTGTTGTTTTCTATAATTACTTGGCTTGTTATATTGTTGTAAGTCTTGTTGCAATCATGTTTGGGAAAGTATTAGTTGTTTTCCTTGGTTTCATTGTGGTGCATAAAGACTGAGTGGGTTGACATTGTTTTACGATATATATATATATATATATTCCTGTTGGTTCATTTTGAGATATTATTTATGAAGTTTGTGAGAACTACCGTTTATTGTTTATGACCGTTGAGACAAAAATATTGTGAAAGGCTTGGCCTGAATTGTGGAAGTTTTGATAAATATATAAATATATATGAATGTGATAAGGGTGGACAGAGGAAATAAATATATATGACTGTTATAAGGGTGGACAAGGGAAATAAATATATATATGATTGTGATAAGGGTGGACATGGAAAATAAATATATATATAACTGTGATAAGGGTGGACATGGAAAATAAATAAATATATGACTGTGATAAGGATTGACAGGGAAAATAAATATATATATATATATATGTTTGTGATAAGGGTGGACAAGAAAAATAAATAAATATATATGATTGTGATAAGGGCGGACAGAGAAATATATATATATATATATATATATATATATATATATATATATATGACTGTGATAAGGGTGGACAGGGAAGTTATAAATATATGACAGAGATAAGGGAGGTTTACTGATTTTAAATGCAAAGATTTGGAAATTTATTGTTTTATCCTACTGTTTTAACCATATCCTGCACAATTGGTTATTTTAAAGTAAAGTTTGGAAATTTAGAAAATTGTGTGATTTGGTGACAGCTGAGGCCTGGAATAGGCGACTGAGTTATTTTATTTATTGTTTTAGTTTATAATTTCTCTTGTTTGTGTAGAATTGTTTTATTGCGTTATTGTAAATATATTGTCACATGTTAAGTTATAATTGCCCCGCTTTAGCCTCGTCACTACTTCGTTGAGATTAGGATCAGCACTTACTCAGTACATGGGGTCGGTTGTACTGATACTACACTTTGCACTCTTTTGTGCAGATCCAGGTACCGACCAGCAGTAAGGATTTTAAGTAGCAGCTACCCATTATCCGGAGACACGACGTATATCTGTCGGTGTTCGCAGATCCCGAGAGTCTTCTCTTAGTTCGTAGACTGTTTTATAATTTTCTCAAAACAGTTAGTATATTATTTCTTTCAACCTATTATTTGTAGTATTCTTTAGTAGTTCGTGAATTGTGACACCGGACCCTGGGGTAGTTTTAGAGTTATTTATATAATTAGTTCGTGGCTCGATCCATTTAATTATTTATTATTTTATATTTGGAGTTAGCCATTGAAAACCATTAGATTAAGTTTACTTTAGAATTATTGTATCATGTTTAAACGGATAAACAAAGAAAAATAGCTAATTGAACTCTAACATTGGCTTGCCTAGTAAGTGTGGTGTTAGGCGCCATCACGATCCCTAAGGTTGAGAATTTGGGGAATTTTTCAATAATAGGGAATCCCATGTATTTTCCAAATTTATTCCCTATTGAGATATTTAGGGTGTGAGCTGTTTCTTTTTGAATATGTAAGGGCAATTGTTAGAGAAAATGATCTTAGATTTTTTATCATTGATGTTTTGCCCGGAAAGCTTACAAAAGATTGTTAGGGTATTNTATATATATATATATATATTCCTGTTGGTTCATTTTGAGATATTATTTATGAAGTTTGTGAGAACTACCGTTTATTGTTTATGACCGTTGAGACAAAAATATTGTGAAAGGCTTGGCCTGAATTGTGGAAGTTTTGATAAATATATAAATATATATGAATGTGATAAGGGTGGACAGAGGAAATAAATATATATGACTGTTATAAGGGTGGACAAGGGAAATAAATATATATATGATTGTGATAAGGGTGGACATGGAAAATAAATATATATATAACTGTGATAAGGGTGGACATGGAAAATAAATAAATATATGACTGTGATAAGGATTGACAGGGAAAATAAATATATATATATATATATGTTTGTGATAAGGGTGGACAAGAAAAATAAATAAATATATATGATTGTGATAAGGGCGGACAGAGAAATATATATATATATATATATATATATATATATATATATATATATGACTGTGATAAGGGTGGACAGGGAAGTTATAAATATATGACAGAGATAAGGGAGGTTTACTGATTTTAAATGCAAAGATTTGGAAATTTATTGTTTTATCCTACTGTTTTAACCATATCCTGCACAATTGGTTATTTTAAAGTAAAGTTTGGAAATTTAGAAAATTGTGTGATTTGGTGACAGCTGAGGCCTGGAATAGGCGACTGAGTTATTTTATTTATTGTTTTAGTTTATAATTTCTCTTGTTTGTGTAGAATTGTTTTATTGCGTTATTGTAAATATATTGTCACATGTTAAGTTATAATTGCCCCGCTTTAGCCTCGTCACTACTTCGTTGAGATTAGGATCAGCACTTACTCAGTACATGGGGTCGGTTGTACTGATACTACACTTTGCACTCTTTTGTGCAGATCCAGGTACCGACCAGCAGTAAGGATTTTAAGTAGCAGCTACCCATTATCCGGAGACACGACGTATATCTGTCGGTGTTCGCAGATCCCGAGAGTCTTCTCTTAGTTCGTAGACTGTTTTATAATTTTCTCAAAACAGTTAGTATATTATTTCTTTCAACCTATTATTTGTAGTATTCTTTAGTAGTTCGTGAATTGTGACACCGGACCCTGGGGTAGTTTTAGAGTTATTTATATAATTAGTTCGTGGCTCGATCCATTTAATTATTTATTATTTTATATTTGGAGTTAGCCATTGAAAACCATTAGATTAAGTTTACTTTAGAATTATTGTATCATGTTTAAACGGATAAACAAAGAAAAATAGCTAATTGAACTCTAACATTGGCTTGCCTAGTAAGTGTGGTGTTAGGCGCCATCACGATCCCTAAGGTTGAGAATTTGGGGAATTTTTCAATAATAGGGAATCCCATGTATTTTCCAAATTTATTCCCTATTGAGATATTTAGGGTGTGAGCTGTTTCTTTTTGAATATGTAAGGGCAATTGTTAGAGAAAATGATCTTAGATTTTTTATCATTGATGTTTTGCCCGGAAAGCTTACAAAAGATTGTTAGGGTATTTAAGATAGTTTTACTAGTTTTTCCATTAATATTAGCCATTAAAGTAAGGTCATCGGCAAAACATATGTGTGATAATTTTGGACCTTTGGGGTTGAGGGAGATAGGGTCCCAATTTGCACAATCCACTTGATGGTTAATGAACCTTCAGAGCATTTCCATGCATAGAACAAAGATGTAAGGGGATAAAGGATCCCCTTGTCGGATGCCTCTAGAGGGAGAGAAATAATTAGTGCTAGTTCCATTAACTAGAATTGCTATGTTACTTGTGGTGATGCAATTCATAATAAGTTTGGTGATTTTAGAGGGGATTTTAAAGTAGGACAGTGTCCTATAAATAAAGGACCACTCAATACGATCAAATGCTTTTTCTAAATCTAGTTTGATGATCATTTTTGAATTAGAGCATTTCATTTTCCTGATTTTTTAAATAATTTCCTGGATAATAATACCATTATCAGAGGTCCTTCTATTTTTAATGAAACTTGATTGAAAAGGACTAATAATATTATTGAGGTAAGGTTTTATCCTATAGACTATGATTTTTGTTACGACTTTATAAATGGTGTTGCATAACCCTATCGGTCGAAAGTTATTTAGTTGGTTAGCATTTGGAACTTTAGGGATGAGACAAAGATAGGTATTGTTCAGGGTCTGGGGGATTTCTTGGTTTAGGAAAATATTTTTAACATAACTAATGATGGAGTCTCCTACAATGGGCCAAAATGTTTGATAAAAGAAGGGATGGTGGAGCTTCATTTCATCCAAATTCTCAGCTGGCCATTTCAAAATTGTCTATACATTTAGAGAAAACAACAAAGTGGCTTTCTGTAACGACCCGGTCCGTCGTTACGCAGTATACACATCTATTCCTTTATTTTTGTCTTGTAGTAGCTCGGTTAGACTGTTCATGGAGTGTTGGGGTTGGTTGGTTCGGGTTCGGAGTGAAAATAGAGTGGATTGAGACACTTAGTCTCTAACAAGAGCTTTAGAGTTGGAAAAGACAACCCGGAGTTGACTTATTGGTAAACGAACTCGGAATGCGGATTTTATGATTCGGATAGCTCCGTTAGGTGATTTGGGACTTAAGAGTGTGTTCAGAATATTTTTAGAATGCCCGGTGTAGAATTAGGCTTGAATTGGCGAAGTTAGTATTTTGGCGAACTCCGGTTGATAGGCGATATTTTGATCCGAGGGTCGGAATGGGATTCCTAGAGTTGCTGTAGCTTCGTTAGGTCATTTTGGACTTGCCCACAAAATTCAGGTCATTCGGAGATGGTTTGGTTGGGTTTTTGATCAAA
>ML248496.1:0-21060 GCA_005239495.1 Nicotiana undulata | reverse complement strand
AAACAATGGAGGTTTACATCGATGATATGCTTGTAAAATCAATACAAGCGGTAGATCATCTACGACATCTCCCTATCACTTTTGATATTTTACGCAGGTACAATATGAAACTCAACCCGGAAAAATGTGCCTTCGGAGTACAATCTGGTAAATTTTTGGGATTCCTTGTGTCTAACAGAGGAATAGAGGTAAATCCAGCACAAATAAAAGCTATAGAAGAAATACCTGAAATCTTGAGAAATAAAAAAGAAGTCCAAAGATTGACAGGAAGAATAGCAGCCCTAGGGAGATTTATTTCTAAGTCTTCCGAAAAAAGCTTTAAATTCTTTGTAATTCTTAAAAAGCAAAATCAATTCGAATGGACTGAAGAATGTCAACAGGCTTTAAAAGACTTGAAGGTATACCTGTCAAAACCACCATTATTATCAAAGCCAAAAGAAGGTAAAAGATTATATATCTACTTGGATGTCTCAGAAATTGCCATAAGTGCAGTATTGGTAAGAGAAGAAAGAGGTAAACAATCTCCCATTTATTATGTAAGCAAAACTTTACTAGATACAGAGACTAGATATCCACATCTAGAAAAATTAGTTTTAGCATTAATAATGGCGTCAAGAAAATTGCGTCCTTATTTTCAGTGTCATCAAATTGCTGTCGTAACTTCATAT
This sequence comes from Nicotiana undulata, assembly GCA_005239495.1. Lineage (NCBI taxonomy): Eukaryota > Viridiplantae > Streptophyta > Magnoliopsida > Solanales > Solanaceae > Nicotiana > Nicotiana undulata. The sequence continues at coordinate 20,392 of ML248496.1, read as the reverse complement.
CCTTTAAGGAATATTTTGCATAAACAAGAAATGTTATGAAGATTAGCCAAATGGGCCATAAAATTAAGTGAACATGATATAACATATCAACCTAGAACTGCAATTAAATCACAAATATTGGCCGACTTTGTAGCTGACTTTAGCAGTAATATTACTCCTGAAGTAGAAAAGGAATTACAACTCTTCAATGGTATAAACCCAGGTCAGTGGACCCTATTTACAGATGGCTCATCTAATATAAAAGGAGCAGGATTAGGTATTGTACTAATATCACCCACGGGTGAAAAGATACGACAAGCAATCAAATGCTATCCAATAACTAACAATGAAGCAGAGTACGAGGCTGTTATTGCAGGTTTAGAATTGGCACGATAGTTATCAATTGAACAAATCAAAATCAACAGCGATTCACAACTGGTGGTAAATCAAATACAGGGGACTTACATCGCTCGAGAAACTCGAATGCAACAGTACCTAGAAAAGGCACGAGAACTTGTGAGACAGTTCAAAATGTGGAAAATAATACAAATACCTAGAGAAGAAAATGCTGAAGCAAATGCATTGGCCAACCTTGCAGCAGTTACGGACGTAACCAATAAAGACAACACTATCGTCGTACACCTCTTCCATTCGACAGTCGATCACAGCAAGAATGAGGTATCTTTCAATAATTTAACTTGGGATTGGAGAAACGAAATTCTTAACTTTTTGCAGAACGGTATCGTGCCTGAAGACAAAAAAGAATCTCAAGCGCTCCGCCACAAAGAAGCGAGATACTGTTTAGTTCACAACACCTTGTATCGCAAAATGTTTGGAGGACCCCTAGCTAAGTGCCTCGGACCTAACCAGACGGAGTTTGTGATAAAAGAAGTCCATGAGGGCCACTGTGGAAATCACGCAGGTGCAAGATCTTTGGTAAAAACCTTAATCAGAGCAGGATACTACTGGCCCAAGATGGAAGAAGACGCGGAGAATTTCATATCAAAATGTGACAAATGTCAGCGGTTCGCTAATAAAATGCACCAACCAGCAGAATTGTTACATTCTATTATATCACCATGGCCCTTCATGAAATGGGGAATGGATATAGTAGGACCTCTTCCCCCAGCTAAAGGTCAGGTACGGTTCCTACTTGTACTTACTGATTACTTCACAAAATGGGTAGAAGCAGAAGCATTCAAACAGGTGCGGGAAAAGGAGGTTAAGAGTTTCTTATGGAGAAATATAATATGCCGGTTTGGAATTCCAAAGGAGATCGTGTGTGACAATGGCCCACAATTTATAGGCTCTCAAATCACAGAATTCTTCGACAGCTGGAAAATCAAACGGATCACATCAACACCATATCATCCCGTAGCTAATGGACAAGCAGAATCCACGAACAAAATCATCATCAACAATATAAAGAAACGGTTAGACAGAGCCAAAGGCAATTGGCCCGACGAATTACCAGCGGTGTTATGGGCATACAGGACTACATCAAAAACAGTTACGGGAGAAAGTCCTTTCGCACTCGTTTATGGATCAGAGGCATTAATACCAGTGGAAATTGGCGAATCAAGTCTTAGAGTGACGACAACTACGAAACAAACGAATGATGTTGAACTCCAGACCAATCTAGACCTGCTCGAGTAGCGAAGAGATGCAGCCTTAATACGGATGGCAGCTCAAAAGCAAATCATAGAACGATACTACAACCGCAAAGCTCATCTCAGGTATTTCAAAATTGGGGACTTTGTACTTAAAAAGGTCTTCCAGTCAACAAAGGAAGCAGGAGCTGGTAAATTAAATCCAAACTGGGAAGGTCCCTATAAGGTCCGAGGCATAGCAAGCAAAGGCGCGTACGAGTTGGAAGCCACGGACGGCAGGATCCTACCAACGAGTTGGAACGCTGTTCACCTAAAGAAGTACTACTTCTGAGGAAAAGAAGTACCCCCGGTCAGGTATCGCATGTTCGATTTTATCTTTGAATATTTAAATTTTACTAACTTTTTTAGATGACAGGCAAAAAGCTAACCCATCACCAGATGATGACATTAGACCTGCAAAGACGCGAGAAAATAACACAATTCCCGGTCTAGGGTTACACTTTCTGATGGATATTTTAAAGGGTTAAGCAGTCATCATCTAAAAAAGTATATACCTTCGAGTCCGGAATGTTTTCCTTTTTCAGGGAAAGGACCACAAAGAAGGAACAATCAAGTGCTCGAGATCTCATTCTTCAAAGCTCAAACACTTGGGGGACTATAAAGAATGGAAGGCCAAGATGAAGCAAAAAGACTGCCAGGAGTCAATAGCTCGAGCCTAAAAAGAACCATTTACCCAACAAGTCAAGTGATACGAGCAAAACTAAAAGAACTGAAGACTCCAGCACAAGAATTACAAAGCCTACTCTTAAAAACCTTCGAACCACGTTCAGGTTAAAAGGAAAAGTATCAGCTACGACGAAGAAATGTACATCTTACACTTATACAAAAACGGTTGCGACAAAAAACAATTAGGGATAGAAGATCATCATCATTGTACTTAGTCAAAAAACAGTTATAAAAAAAACAGTTACGAAATCTTTGTACTCAAGTAGAAAACTGTTATTCTAATAAAACAGTTACGGGTGAAAGATCATAACCCTTGTATTTATTCTCAAAACTGTTATAAAATAAAATAGTTACGAATCACGATACATTTCTCTCGTACCTGTTATAAAACTGTTGCAAATAAAAACAGTTGTGGGTAGAAACCCAACATTTACAAAAACTATTACTAATGAAAAACAGTTATCTCCTTGTATTAACTCAAAAAAAAAATTGTTGCCTATGAAAAACAGTTGCGAAATACAAGTGATTATCAAATATGTTAAAACAAAACAGTTGCAACATGAGTCGTAGATGATAATCATAACACATGCAAAATGTTGTGAAAGTTCAAATAAAAAATTCTCACGAAAACATTCTTAAACATGTGAGAAATTCCTATCACTCTATTGCATTTCAATGAAGTTGAGACGTCTTCTTCATTAAGTATTAATCAAAAAGGGGCCCTAACTCATAAACAAAGCCTGTCACAAACAAAGGCTAAAACTTTATACGAACACTACACCTATTGTGAAAAGGTTCAAAGTGAAATATGCATTTTCATGTAAAAAAGCTAAGAGGTACAAACAAAAACCTCAAAAAAGCAATACAATCGACTTATTAGAGTAACATTCAAACTCATAGCAAAAAGTCTCGAGACTGTATTGAAATTAAAATAAACGGCTAAAACTAAGTACTAACTAGTACTTAGCCATATAAGTATTTACATTTTTATGCCCCTAAGTTGTCAGTTGGGGACTTTAAATTTTCAAACTTACCCCCGATGGAGCTGGGAGTAATTACACAAATCCAATAAAAAAGAAAAAAAAAGGTGACTAAAGTCTTCATTCTCAAGGAGGAGGAGGAGGAGGAGAACCAGCTTCTTCTGAAGAATCATCCGCTTCTTCCTGGGCTTCATCAGCTGGAGAGAGATCAAAACTTTGATGAATCTTCTCCATAGCTGCCCTAGATTTTGCAATCTCAGCATCAAGGTCAAAACCTTCTTGACTCATCTGCAGCAATGAATCATGACGAGCACTCATATATGCCTTACTCATGTCAACAGCTGTTGATTCTTCAAGGTCACCATAGTCCTTTGACAAAATCTGAATCTCGCCCTTCAAATTATCATTCTCAGCTTCAATAGTTTCCAAGGCAACCTTTAGAGATGCAAGTGATTCCTCCAAAGTCTGAACCTTCATTTGAGCTTCACGGAGATCTTCTTGAACCCGGGAGAGATTATGCACAAGTTCGCCAGAATATTCCTCTTTCTCCCCCAACATGTGCTTCAGGTGTCGGATTTCCTCTGTAGCTTTTGACAGTTTCTTAGCAAATGAAGATTCAAGAAAATATTTATCCTTATTGACTTGACTGAGAGAATCTTTCTCCACTGCCAACTCTTTCTTAACAACCTTCAATTGCTCCCTTAAGGTATCCCTCTCATCCTCTAAAGCTCCCATCTCTATTCGAAGATTGTCGTATTGTTATTTTATATCATCGAGCCCGCGGAGCACCTTCAACTCATTTTCATAATGCGAAACTCTCTTCATAAGCTCCAAACCAATAAGGTGCGTCTGCAAAAACAGTAAAACAATCAAATGTGTTAAACTGTTAATAAAAGAACAACATGCGTACAAAAGTTCTTCCAAAATTCATACCTTTAAGGAGTTGTGCACCACCTCATTGGCCCAAGTAAGAGTCGCATGGCTATCAAGCTTGGCCCTCTCCTTAGAGCCAATTAAAGGCTTAAGCCACACTCTGGCTCACCAGTCTTCTTGAAGAGGTTTCCACCAGCTGGAACCTCAATTGTAACTCTTCTCATTTCCCTGCTAGAAGACCCTTCCTCTATAACAGAAGGCACGGAAGTAGGGACGGAAGGGGCAGCGGAAAAGAGAGAGGGGCCGGAAGCTAAAGAAACCGCGGGCACTTCGGTAGAGACGGACGGAAAAGAAATTGAAGAAATAACAGGTATGGAAGGAGGAACAACAACCACATGATGAGGAGCAGAGACGGCAACAAAACCTGGATAGATGGTAGCCAGGGGAACATCATCAGGATCCATTTCAAAACCTTCATGAAATAGACGTTCAGCAGGATCTCGAGTTGGGGACTGGGATTGATCACGAGAAGAAGAAGGCATGATTGTCAACACGGAAGAAAGAGGCGCGGGAGTAGACTCATCATCAGTAACTACCCGCCTTCTTCTCGCCCGGTGCACTAAAGCACCTTCTTCTTCGTCCTCATCTTCTCCTCCAAAGAGAGAATCTTGAACCTTTCTTTTTGAAGCACTAGCCAAGACACTCTGGGCATGAGACAACGACATCCTCAGAATCGATGAAAATGCCCCACGGGCAGAAAACCCTATTAAATAAATAAATAAAATTATTAATTAAACAGAATTCAGGTAAGGAAAGAAAAGAGAAAAACTTTACTTACCATGAGTCTTGACAATCCATTTATACTTTGTGGAAAAGTACTTCCAGGATCTTTCCTCAACAGGGGCAGCAGACATCATTCTATCTACCCAGCTATGAATATCAGATACACTCTCGACAATATTCATAGTTGCTGAAAAAAAGAGAAAAACAGATGCAGCGTTAAAAACAAAATACAACTTTATGTAAAGAAGACAGGTGCGAACCAAAGTACTTACGTGCACGGTTCCACTTCTCAGGGAAGGGAATATTATTTTCACCCAGTAGAACAGCAGTGGGAACAACAACGTATCTCAGGTACCAACCTCTGTCTTTATCGTCACCAGGGTTACCAAAACTCTTTTACTCCGAGCAGCCAGAGTAAAAATCCCTTGACGAAACAGAGCAGGTGAAAATAAATGCATCAAATTATGAAAGGTGAAAGGAACGTAAACCTTTGATGCCAAAACTCTTAAACAAGCGATAACACGCCATACTAAGGGACCAACCTGTCCTAAACAAATATTGAAAAACCGGCAAAATTCTATGATAACAGGGTCATTAGGAGGCTGAAATCCTAATGTGAAAGGGTAAGTATAAACATAAGAAAAACCCTTCTTGTAAGACGTGATTCTTTGGGTACTACTTGGCACAAGAATGGGAACATTAGATTCCCAGGAGCATTCCCTACGAACAACAAGAATATGACCTACAGTAACAATGGTAGCGTATTTTTCTACACTATATAAAGAAGAAGCATGTTCGGCGATGGGAGAATTACTTCTGGAAAAACCATCTCAGCAGGGAGGATTTCGTCAACTCTGGGTTCACGAATATCATCCTTGTTCTTAGAAACAGAATGAGAGGATCTACCTCTGGGAGAAAACAAAGACCTACTAGAAGAAGGAGGAACTAAAAGGAGATGAAGAACCTCTAGTGGAAACGGGTCCTAAAATCCTTAATCGACCACCTCTTCGACTCCTAGATGGAGCATAAGAAGGGGACGCCGAAGTTTCAACATTGATAACTTTTTTAGATCGACCAGATGAAGACATATTTATGCAAGCTAAGAAAAATTTCTTCACCGAGGAAAAATCAAATTATAGAAGTGTTTCGTGAAAGAGAAAGAAAGAAGACGATTATTTATACCTAATGGCAACCGTCAAAGCATGGAAAAGTAATGATGGAAAGTCATAATTAAGCATGTCACTTCGGAACTAAGGCGGTGAATTTTTGCAGAACCAATCAAAGACAAACACATGGAAGAAACATTAAATAGAGGTAATATACGACGAATGCGTTCAATAAAGGGTACAATGTTTCAGAACAAAGCGGCGGCAAAATATTCCCGCCATAAATGCGTATCCACTTATCAAGTATTATACGCCAAATACATGGCAAGTGGGGGGACTATCTGTATTGGTAAAAAATAGCTTTACACGTAGCCAGAATCTGGATGACTCAGCCAATTATGTGGACCAAAGAAAACATCACACGTGGAGGAAAAGATACACGGAGGCACGAGATAAAAGAGATACGGTTAACATACACTTTCATATAATAGCCATGAGAAAGAGGCACGGTTGAAACAAATCCAGACAAAGCAATGAGCAGGTACAAGATTAACTCAACAAGCACGGAATTAGTTTATCAATCACGAGTATCTCAGCCACGGAAAACCAAATGAAGAAGAAGAGCCACGGTCACGACGAATCTAGACACAATAATGGACAAATTCAAAGACCAACAGTTAATATTATATACGTTACGTAGCTCCTAAAATAACAGTTACGATTCACCATTGTAACGCCTCATTAATGTATTAATTAGTCATTAATGAGCCATCATTACCGGAATCCAAACGTTGTACTAGGAGAATCTCCCTATAAAAGGGAAGAAGAGGTAACAAACAAGATCATCGAGATTCTCGAATACTAACTATTGTACTTCTCATATTACAATCAATCTATTGTTCTTTACTTATTCCATTCTCTTTTTTGATTATCAGTAACCCGAGTTTATTCTAATATAGCTTTGATCAAAGGATATAATTTTTTGGTTAAACAGAATGGGCAAGGTAAAGTTCATATTTTATTTTTGGGTCAAAGTGATGATTAATAATGGTAGGGAACACTACATAAATACACGTAGAATCATAAAATATTTCATAATCTACAACTATAAAGTAATTAACATATTCTACAACTTAAACTCGGTAAAAGGATAAAGAAAATAGCTCTTAGATACGGTAGCTTCCTATAAAGGAGGAACTGAATATCAATCATATTTAATAAATCAAATGTTCCCTAAAAATACTCCATCGCAGATCCTAAAAATAAGGACACTAAGTACGAAAAATTCTTCATTGCCTTTTTACTTGTATTCTCCTTTTCCACCACATTCTCAACAAACAATCTATTCTTTAATAAAAGTTACCCAAAAAAAGGGGACAAAATACATTTTAATCACTATATAGCATGTAACTTTAATACTAAAATAATTCAAAGATATGATATATTGTATATTATATATACCTAGTGTCATATATACCAAGGAAAACTTACTACTGATATGTTTTAGGTGAGAGAGAATTACAAGAGAGATATATAAGGATATATTTTAGGTATTGAAAATCTCAAAGAAAATATATAGTAGTACATAGTATATGTATATATTATACTGTATATAGTATATTTGTTAATAACATTTTTTTTTCACTGTTCAATGTTTGTATACAATATATATATATATAATACATTGTATAAAACTTGGGGGAAGTATATCATTTTGCTGATGGGGTGATAAAGAAGAATAAACTTGGGGAAACAAATATAATGTATATATATTATTAATTGTATATAATAAAATGTATACTTCATTAAAATATACAATAACACAATATATAGTATAAAATAATACTTTGTCAAAAAACTTGGGGAAAGCACACACTTTCCTCTGCCGAATTTGCAAGCTTTTAGTGATTTTCAGATGGTTTACACGGGTTCTCAGGGAGAAAAAAATAAAACCTTCTATAATTTAAAACTAAAAATGCATGTTTTTGTATCGAATCCAAACAGAAACCTTCATCTTCAAACACTAAGGATTTATCCTTGCAAAAGATTCATCTCCGCCGTACTTCTTTTCAAAAATCTTGTTATCTTTCTTTTTTTCAAATGTAACTTGTTGATAATTAGAATGAGGGTGATGGCTGACATGCGATGTTGGTGCACCAGAACTATGGAATATTGACAAAAAATTGGTTCTTTCAACAAATGATTCTGTAATTTTTTCAATCCAAACATTATCTCTTCCACCATTGTCCATGATTTTTTGATCAATGTATTTTCTATGCATTTTGACTTACACAAAATATCTTTTACAGGAGAAATTGGGGGGAAATCGATAGTGATAAATAAGTTAGTCAAGAGAGAATCAGAAAGAGATATCTTTTAAGTGAGAGAGAATATCCTGTGAGAGATTTTAGGATATGAAAAGTTGTACATAATTAATTATAAAGGTAAGGTTTTAAAATAAGTTATACTAAAAGTAACTTTCTTAAAGAAAAATATAAATAAGTCTTTAGATGGTTGTATTCTATGTAATATAATAATGGTAGGCAGTAGTGATCACGCTCAACTATGTCTATTAAAAGACTAAGCGGGCGTTGCAAATATAATCTGAGTATTTTGCCCAGAGTCGAATCCCACAGGGAACTAACGTATCAAATGTTGTTGTTAGGCTACAAGATTCTCAATAATCAATTTCCCCAAAGGTTATGAATATCACTTTTTGATATTTTTACTACTACAGCTGAAGAAATCAAACAAACTAAAAGACAACTAATGTTTAGATGTAAACAGATGCGATAAATGTCTAAGGTTATGGTTTCCCCCGTTGATGGAATCCCTTCTTGTATATTTCCTATAGTTTTGACTTAATTATCTCTATCAATCATGAACACTCATGCTATCATAAATCTCTCTCAAGTAATTATGATAATCTACTAGACGCACTCTCTCAAGTTACGCTAGCTAATTAATATTACAGTTCACTTTAGATTGCGCCCAAGGTATCGTTATCTCTAATCCAACCTTTAAACCCTCGGTTATGGATCTCTCCTATACTCCGAGAGTGATGTTGTTCAACAATTACCTAAATATGCACTCTCTCTCGAGTAGATACACACTAAATAGGAACAGCTAATTGAGGGCCCTTCAATCAACTACAACAAGAACGTAGTTGAACAAACAGAGATTGAAAACCAAGCAAAACTATATTAATATCACAATAAGTTCATCCTCAACGGGTTCCACCAAAACCTTAGATTAAAGAAGTTAGCTACTCATAATTGTATTGCAAATAACAAAAGAAATCATGATCAATGGTAAAATCACAAGGAAGGGGGATGAGAATTGATGCCCAATTGCTCTCCTTGCCTCTTGCCTTTGCTATTCTTGAATTAGACTCTAAACATTGATAATCTACTCCTTTGGGCGAGTTGAACCTTATATAGGTTAAGTGAATTGGTCCCAAACTTCCAAAAGTGCCCTTCAGATTTTAGTTTCTCGTCTGGACTAGCGCGGGCGCGCTAATACTAGCTCTAATGGGATTTTCGTCTGCCTGGAGGTCGCTTGACTAGCGCGGGCGCGCTAATGCCCGCGCTAGTGGGGTTTTGTTCTGTTCCAAATCACTGAACTAGCGTCGGCGTGCTACATCGCGCTAATGCCCGCGCTAATGGACTTTTATTCTGCCCCAAGCGCCTTTTATCCTTCAATTCACCCATCAATTATTCCATGGGGCTTTTCTTCTTCAAGTTCGCGCAAATCACCATCCTAAGTCCTCAATAGTGCATTGTATTCCTGTGAAACACAAAAATCACAATTAGAGCCAATTTATCATCATTTAACATCTTCAAGATAGTGAAGCATCATTAAGATAGAGTATAAATATACGCTAAACTACGTGAATTTAGCCTATTATCAACACCCCACACTTAAATCATTGCTAGTCCTAGAGCAATCCACTATATCCTACAAGGGTTCTTTCATCAAGAATTTCCCTACGGTATCACACCACGAATATTTTACAAGCATTGTACCTAGCCGTGTAACATCTATGCCTCAAACGATGACTCTCACATTCCATGCAATATTCTTACTTCCTCAAGTACTCTACACAGAGGTCAAGACTTACATTTCCGTCATGAATCACATGCCCTCACATCACACAATCGAGAGTATTTCCACAAGAGTAATATTAAGAACAAGTAGGAACTTAAAGTAGAAAGAATTCACTCACTCTCGGAAAGAACATTCATATGCCACAAAGATACACCATAGGCTTTCCCGTAGTGTAATACTCTACTAATCGAGTCCATTCAGTCTAAGATCAATTATGTCTTCATTTGGTTGTAGTGTAGGCTAAGGGACGGGTAGAATATCTTTAGATATAGTGACTAACCTCCCTAATCACTTTTAATACAACTACTGTAGCCTTCAGCCCATTCTTATGTTTGGCCAGAATTTCCACCACTCTCTTTAGTTTACCCCAAAATTTCATTAGGTGCACTTTTTTCTTCAACTCACCACCCATCAAGGACTGTATTTATTCATTGTCCTTCTTCCTTCCTATTTTTTTTTGGATCTCTTTTTCTTTTCTTCAATGGTGTTCATTCTTTTATGCTTCGCACCATTCTTCCTATTTCGTTGATTCCACTCAAAAACCAGACCACCACCCCACACTTAGACTTTTACATTTTCTCTACAATTCAAGTGCTTATAGGGGGTATAGGGCTCAAACAGTCAGGCTATTCAAACAATTGGGTATGGTTTGTAATGTAGTTGCCAACAAAACAGGCTTATAAGCTCAAAGGGGTTAACTATGGTGAATTACAATCAGGTGGATACATATTTATGTCTGGCTTAACAAAGAAATGCCTATATCGCTTCTACGACTGAATAAACTACTATTTTGCTTTGCACACACACGGGGCAAGTTCTAGGTATCAAATGTGGACATAGAGTACAATGCAAAATACCTTACACACACATGGCACATAATTCACTCCAGATTGGTTCATCAAAACATTCCACTGAGAATTCAAGTTAGTTACAACATGCAAAATTAAGGCATCTACAAGAGTCAACAAATGAGCCTAAGCGTCACACCCTAGGGTCTTTGGTGTTCGGGTGTAACACACTAAGGGATGCATTTTGGCATTTAGCTCCTTGCCTAAAAGAAACCTAACAACTAAACAAAATAAAAAGAAAACTAACTATACCCGGTTCAAGCTAAACCCTTGGAAAAGAACCGTGGTCAAAAGAAAAACCAAGGGGGAGTTACTACACTACCTAAAAAAAAAATATCTTTTTGGTGTTTTCTTTGGACTAACTTCCCTCAAGAAAACTGCCTAAGAAGTCCGTCATCAGGAAGAGTCCACTACATTTTCTATTTTTTATTGGTCGACTTAGACCCTCAAGAACCCCGTCGAAGGGATCCATAATCGGGCCAAGAAGACTTGCTTGATTATCCACTATGTACAGCACAAACAAAATAAAAACAACCTTAAAAGAAAACAAAGAAAAACAACTACAATCATGCTAAGTCAACCGAAAATTAAAGCAAACAACAAATGTACAACATACAACAAACAGGGAATCCATCCCCCACCCCACACTTATAATGAGGACATGTCCTCATGGCCAATGAAAATACAGAGTAAGGTAAGGGGACTTCCCTGACAGCTCAATCTTGGTCGGAGACAGTTCCTGGGTCCACGTTGCAAGCACGACCCAGGACACGTAGCCAGCCCATAATCTTCTTTTCGGATTTTTTCTGATAGGTAGCCATTTCATCAACTCTGGTCCCCAGGTCAGTTACTGAGGTCCTCAACACGGCCACATCGTGCTCCAGGTGATTCAAACGCTATCCCCGACTGGCCCTAGATGGGCCTCCAACATCTGCAGCCTTCTCTTGAACGGGCTGCTGCATCTCCATGTGCTCAGTCTCCTTCTCTCCATGTTGATGCTCCTCCTCCGCCTCATCTTTCTCAGAGTCATGCCCTTCCAATTCCTCGTCCGCCACCACCGCCTCCTTGCCCGTTGTAACTCGTTCAGCTTTGAAGGCGTATACTCTTGGAACCCAGCCATCCACTGCAAAGTCGCCGTACACCCCAGCCACGGAGCACAAGCGAGTGACGAGAGATGGGTATAAGAACCCATACCTTTGAACCTTGCTACAGACAAACATCTCCTCATGGATGACCCGGGCTACATCAAATGGTGTATCAGTCATGAAACACCAAATCAAACACCCTCGATGAATGTTCACCTTTGAGGAGTTCTTGGATGGCAAGAGTCTGCTGTTGATTAGGTACAACTAACATTTGGCCTCAAACTTGAGAGAGTGTGAGTGGAATTTGTTCCCGTACTTGTACCACTTCAACGCGACGCCCGGTTGACAGATGGTCGAGACGAATCTATCCTAGGATGGCCATTTTTCGCCATTGTCCTGGTAGCCATCCTCATACACATCCACTGGTGGAGGGAGCCTGTACATTGTTCGAATGTTCTCCATTAAGGCATTTACCTTCCTCCTCCGCACTGTTACCACATAGTTTTTGTGCTCTGGAGCGTTGTCATAAAGTTCCCGGATAATCATGGCATTGGCCTCATCGGGCTCCTTAAAGAAAATATCCAGACGATGCTGCATTAACACCTCATACATTCTAGTACAGTTCATCCGGATGGCGTCGGAATCCATGCCCTGCTCAGGTACAACTGACTTATCTTCTTTTTCAGCGAACCTGTCCTGAGCCTTTGATGAGACAAACTGGAGGCATTGTACCTACAATTAGCACAATATTAGCTTAGTAAAACATGGTGACCCAGCTGTGGTTACTCGGACTTCACCGTACAATTGGTCACGTTAATTCCCTCCAATGGGGCATTTTCACAAACATGTGGTGGGCATTAATCACTTTAAACCCCAAATTACCCAATATTGGATATGAAGCACCACCACAATAACCCAAACATAATCACAACAACCCACACTCTACATATCATCAGTTTCCAGTACAAATAAACTACTACCAAATACTTCTACCAAAGAAGAAAAAGCTACAATTTTTGTACAAAAGGAAAAGGAAAAACAAAAAAAAGTTACAAAATTAAAAGAAAATTAGTGGGGGAGATACATACCTGTAGAGTTGAAAGAGGGAGATGGAGTTATGGGGGTTGAAGAATACTTGGTCTTGGGATTGCTTGAGTTGTGGGAGGGAGAAGAAGAAGTGCAGAGATTTGCTTGAGTTGGGGAAGAAGATGAAGAGGAATAGAAGAAGAAGGGGAAGGGTTTATGGGGAGTTGAGTTGTAACTTGAGAGGGAGAGTGGGGATAGTGGGAGGGGTTGGGTCGGATAGAGGGGTACAAGTTAATTGGGTGTTGGGAAGAATTAAAACAAAAGAAAATAGAAAAAGTAAAAGAAAAAATAACCGAAAAACTTACATGTGTCGAGACGGACTAGCGCGGTCTTAGCGCTAGTGTAGCGCGGATGCGCTAGTCCAGGGGTCGAGTGGAAGAACAAAACCCAACTAGCGCGAGCTTAGCACGGCCGCGCTAGTTGCGAAGCCTGGGAGGCAGAATAAAACCCAATTAGCGCGACCATTAGCGCGAGCTTAGCGCGGCCGCGCTAGTCCAGGTGTCAGCCAACCTTGTTCTTTTCGTTCTTATTTCTTGGGGTCTTGTGTACACCCCTTTCCTCGCACACCTGCATATGTTAGTAATTACACTATAAAAACTATATGTATTGGGTTTCCTCCCAACCAACGCCTTAGTTAATGTCGTGGCACGACAATTACAACAAGTCAATGGGTTGCCTCCCATGAAGCGCCTGATTTAACGTCGCGACACGACGCAGACTGAGCGCATTTAAGGTTCGCTCGACCTCTGGGGTTCAAAAGGATGCACCACAGACAACTCCTTGGTTTCTTCCATCCCCACATACAATTTTAATCTCTGTCCATTAACGTTGAAGGTGTTGGACCCATCTTCAGTAGCAATCTCCACAGCACCAGAGGGAAACACTTCGACCACTCGAAATGGTCTAGACCATCGGGACTTGAGCTTACCTGTTGATACCCAATTTTTCCTCAAATTATTTTTAAACTTGCATATATACCTTCAAAATCAGATTTCATAACAATGGGTATTTTTCCATAATTTTCTCATATTTTTATCAATTTATTTCTAATTTATCCAGTACTTTTATAGCCAATAATTAATTATAAATTGCATTACAAATAATTTCAAAGTATGTCTTGGTTTAATATATCATTTTGGGTCCTATTAAGACCAAACTATTTCACAAATTTGCCGAATTGGCATTATTTGGTCATAATTACAATGACTTTGCAATTATAGCTGAATTATATATTTTATGCTATTTTAATCCAATAATCAGTCATTTTATATTTAAATGCTAGTTAATCACCGTAATTTCACCTATTTAGCCTTAATTTCATTTTATATAATTATTGGCTATTTTTATTTATTATTTATCTATTTTTAAACGGGTATTTAACAAGTAGCCACTTTTAATTCAATTTTATTCAATTCTACCCGGACCCCCAACCCAATTAACTAGCCCAAACAACCCAAGCCCAATTCCCAAATTACCCGACCCAATCCTCATTCAATCAGAGCCGTTGATTATTTCAAATCAACGACCCAGATCAACCCTTACCTAAATTAATCTTAAACGACTACCCCCCCCCCCTATTCTCATTTCCCTCATTCCATTTCTCTCACATTCTCTTTGGTTCTCTCTAGGTTCTCTCTAGAACCTTCCACCTTCCCCCTTCTGATAAACTCTGTCCATCTTCTCCGGCCACCTCCTTCGATGGAAACCATGACCTCTCACCATCTCCTCGCCTATGTCTCACCCCACGCCGGCTTGACACTACCTTGAGGTCTTCAAGTGAACCTGGAGCGGTTCGCCTTCCACCCATGGCCTTTCATGCCATTTTCCGGCCATCTCCGGCCGTTCGAGTAAGATCTATTACTTTCCGGCTAAGGCCGGTAATATTTTGGGGGTTTTCCTCATCCTTTATGGGTTCTCTTTGAAACCCTAACTCTTAAAACTCTCTGATTCTTTTAGAGTTTTCATATATCTGTGTATATTATGAGGTTTTTATATGTTTTCTTAAAAAAACTTTACTGTTTCCAAACGTTTCTTCATCTCAAAATTAGGGTTTCATAACCCCTTTTTCGAAATAATTTTTCTTTTGCTTTTTAGTATCATTCTATGATTCCTACTATGTTTTAACGATTTTTTAAAGTTTTCCTTTAGTTTTACTTATTATGATGAAAACCCTAGGGTTCTTAGATTCTGAGTCTCTCTTTGACTGATATGTTCGTTTAATCAGTATGAACTCTTGTTTTCTCGTGAACGTCTTAAGGTTTCTATGATTTTTACCCTATTTTCCTCATTAGGGTTTCCGATTTTGGTTTCTTCTGCTTATATTGTGTTCGTCCTGTTTAATCCCTCTAGTTGTTACTATTTTGATTTCTTGCTACCATAATCATTAGGGTTTCTGATTCTTTGATTCTCCCTTTTATATAATGTTTGTTTGATAATTCCTTTAATCATTTACTGTGTGCTAATATTGAATCCCTGATTCTATGTGATTTTTACTTGAGTCTCTGATTTTACTTACCTATTGTGTGTTTATTCCAGTGTATCCATAGAGATTTGTGATAATCTCCCTCCTAATCAGGACTACTCCTGTTTAAACCCCTAATTTCCTGTAATTGATATCTCTCACTGTTCTCTTGTGATGATTTCCCTAACTGATTTTCAACCTTTAAACTATATCCTTGCCTTATTTTGGTCGACTATGCTGTCACATGGATTCTTTTGTTATTTCCTTAATTGAAATATTCTAAACCTAGTCTCAATTGCATGTCCCATACTTGTATTGTGCTACATTATTTCCTTATATGGTATCTTTCCTTATTTGTTGTCTGTATATTACCGTTTGAACTTAACCCCTTCAATTAAGGGATAACTATGCTGATTTTATACTGATTGATACACAGTCCCTTAATTATTGGTTAACTTTGATTCCTACCTTATTTGCTACCTGTTTTCAAACTATATATACATTACCTCTCATTAGCACAAACACACGAACTAACTGGTTCAATACTTCTTTTTCACAACTAAAACTTCCAACTCTCTGCTCTCTCTTATGTGCTACTTGTTATTACTCTAAGTTAGCCGGCTGCAAGCCAAGGTGATGAGTTGTATTCTGTTTTGATGACTCAACAAACTTTTATGTGAAGAACCAGGTCGAGGACCTAATGCACATACAGCATCACAAGTCATTTATGTCTTCAGGAATGCCGGATCATTCTCACTGAATGAGGACGGATCAGATGAGGGACCGGCTCCCTCATCGGACTCACAGATTCAAGAACAAGTCAACTTGACAGCTGTAGAAAACTGTGACAGAAAAGTGACTGGCTGTCACTGCTCACGCTACAGTGTAGCAGCAGTGCAGGAGTCACTTCCTTGTGGTTGAGCCTTATATCCTTAAGACATTGGGCATCCTTCTTGGGACATGGAATGCAAAATAATATCTTGAAGCAAGAACAATAACTTATTCACTTGAGCTTTTACAAAAAAAATATTCAAGCATTAAGTGCTCTCAAGCATTAAAGACTCAAGAGCTTCAAGAGCAAGAAGACAACTCCACTAGAGGCTACAAAACGTACTCATCAAGTATTGGTAATGTCCTTAGTTGAGTTGTAATCTTGTATTTTGTTTGTCATTGTATCCTACTAGCTTTTGTAGAAGCAACTAGTTAGGAATCCTTTTAACTCTTTACTCTCTCAATCTCTGTGTGGCTAAAGCTAGTCATGTGTCAAAGTCTTTGTAACTAGATAGTTTCAAAGTGGCTTGTAATAAGTATTACAAGTTAGTGTGTAGAAGTCTTTGTAAGGTTGCCTTTCAAAGTGGCTTGTAATAGTCTAGATTACAAGTTAGTGAAGTTGAAATCCTACAAGTGTAGGTCGTGGTTTTTGTACCCTTGAGTGGGATTTTTCCACGTAAAAATCCTTTGTCTCCTTGCGCATTTTTAGCTTATAACTCTGTGGAAACCAGTAGAGGTCCTGGTACCTCTACTATTTGGTGGACCCCTAAAACTATCAATTGGTATCAGAGCGGGTTCTTTCTAAACGGTTAACACCAAGAAAGGATCTGTAATGGCTGCTCCACCAAACTTTGAGGAAGGACAATCTACATACCGACCTCCTAGGTTCAACGGTCAATACTATGGATGGTGGAAGACTCGCATGCACGACTTCATCATGGCTGAAGATTCAGAGCTATGGGACATCATCTGTGATGGACCTCACGTCCCTATGCACAAGGTAGGAGAGGTTGGATTGCTTATGCCTAAAACAAGACTAGACTACAATGAGGCCGATAGAAAAGCTGTGGAAAAAAATTATCGTGCCAAGAAAATTCTAGTGTGTGGAATAGGGCCGGATGAATATAACAGAATCTCTGCTTGTCAAACTGCGAAAGAAATCTGGCAGGCCCTGCAAACAGCCCATGAAGGAACATCACAAGTAAAGAAATCTAAGATAGACATGCTCACCACCGAGTATGAGTTGTTCAAGATGAAGGAAGAAGAAAACATACAAGACATGCATACTAGGTTCACTTCCATCATCAATGAGTTACACTCTCTAGGAGAGATCATTCCCAGGAACAAACTAGTGCGAAAAATTCTAAGTGTTCTACCTAGATCATGGGAAAGTAAAGTAAACGCTATCACTGAGGCAAATGACTTGCAAGTCCTAACAATGGATGAGCTGATAAGGAACCTGAAAACCTACGAGATGAAGAGAAAGAAGGACAGTGAAAGAAAGGAGCCCAGAAAGGAGAAGAACCTGGTTCTCCAAGCTGAAAAACAAGAGTCAAGTGAGGAAGATCATGATATGGCCTATCTCACCAAGAGATTTCAGAAGATGGTTCGAAGGAATGGTGGAATACCAAGAAGGGGTAGCTCAAGCAAGCTTAGGAACCATGACTTGTTTCATAAGTGTGGCAAGCAGGGTCACTTCATAAAAGACTGTCCGTTACTTAAGAAGGATACTCAAAAATTCAACATGGATAAGTCCCCAAGGAGGAACCAGATTCAGGAGAGAAGATTCAGCAGGAAGAGTGCAGCTGACAATGTTGTAAGACAAGCCCTTGCTGCTTGGGGAGATTCATCAAGCGAATCTGATGAGGAACCTGAAACAGAAAACAGGTCCATGATGAATGTTGACAACAAGGCAAAGGAGTATGACTCGCTATTTGCTCTCATGGCTCAATCAGATGAAGAAGATGAAGAAGACAACATAGAAGAGGTAAACTTCAGGTATGTTCAGAGAAATCTGAGATCCTACTCTCCTAAAAAATTGTTGTCACTGTCTAATGTTCTCATTGATACATACTATGTCTTGGTCGAAGACAAAGACCTCTTGACCACAGAACTAGGAGAAGTAGAACAAACTAGAGATGACCTACTAATGGTAGTGGAGGATCTAAAAAACAACTTAGCAAATCTTGAAAAAGAGTTGAAAGAAGAAACTGAAAATCTAGGCTGTGATAAGACTAAGTTAAATGAGAAAATCAATGTTGTAGAACAAGAAAGAAACGACCTTCAGAATAAAGTTTCATGTCTGGAGGAAACCATCCATGAGCTCAAACTAGAACCTGGTCCATCAAGTGTAAAAAAGGGAAAGGAAATAGCTAGTGAAAAACTTGTTGAACTTGAAAATGACTTAAATGAAGCAAGAGTGAGTCTGTGTAGGGAGTTAGAGAAAAACAAAGAGCTTCATGTTGAACTAAGTAAGGTAAAGTCTGACCTAAAAAAGTCCTTAAACTGGACATGGTCATCAGATGCTGTCAATGCTATGTACTTTAACAATGGTGGGAGCAGGCAGGGTGTTGGTTTTCAAAAGGAGAAGACTCCTTACAATCCTCACAGAAAATATGTCACAGTTCCTGATAACTGGCTTTGTACCCATTGTGGGAAAAATGGACACTTCAAGGAAAGTTGTCCAGCCAGGGACCTGTCAATCAAGAGAAACAAAATACTTGCTGGCAGAAGAAAACCTGAGCAGGGACCCGGTCCCAGCAAGAAACACAAAAACCTGCCTGCATGGACTAGAAGAGATCTCATTCACCCATTCTCTAATAACAAGGGACCCAAACTCATTTGGGTTCCTAAATATAACCAGTAATTTTCATGCGCAGGGATTAGTGAGAGGAAGTGGACTGCAGTGGATTATGGATAGCGGATGCTCCAAACATATGACGGGAAATACTTTGGATTTTCTCTCACTGAAGGCCCTGCAAGGAGGGGATGTGTCCTTTGGAAATGGAAAAAAGGGATACATTCTTGGTGTTGGAAGAGTTGGAAAGTCTTTGGAACACTCAATAGAGAATGTTTATTATGTGGATGGTCTGAAATCTAGTCTCTTGAGTGTCTCGCAAATTTGTGATAAAGGAAATAAGGTGGAATTCTTATCAAAAGCATGTACTGTTACTGACTTAGTAACTGGAGAAGTGGTACTGATAGCAAAAAGGTACAAAAACATCTATGTCACCGACTTCAAATCTCTGGAGGAAGGTGAGATGAACTGCCTCAAGGCAGTTGAAAACGATGCTGAGATTTGGCACAGGAGATTGGGACATTCCAGTTTCTCTCTCTTGAACAAGTTGATAAAGAGGGACCTGGTGCATGGTCTGCCAACATCAAAATTCAAGGAACACAGTGTGTGTGATGCATGTGCAAGAGGAAAGCATGTGAGATCTTCCTTTAAACCAAAGAAGGAGGTCAGCACATCCAGACCTCTTGAGCTCCTACACATGGACTTGTGTGGACCAATGAGGATTGCGAGCAGAGGTGGAAAGAAATACATCTTTGTGATTGTGGATGACTATTCCAGATTCACTTGGACGTTGTTTCTTCGATCAAAAGATTAGACATTTGAAGTNATCAGATCTGATCATGGAACGGAGTTTGACAATGCAAGGTTTGATGAGTTTTGTGGTGAGAATGGAATTACACACAATTTCTCAGCTCCAAGGACTCCTTAGCAAAATGGTGTGGTAGAACGAAAAAATAGGACCTTGGAGGACATGGCACGAACAATGCTCATAGACAGTGGGATTGCAAAGAATTTCTGGGCTGAGGCAATCAACACAGCATGCTACTTGGTGAACAGGTGCATGATCAGGTCCTTCCTGAACAAAACCCCTTATGAACTGCTCAATGAAAAAAAAAAACCAAGGTAACTCACCTAAGGACCTTCGGCTGCAAATGCTATGTGTTGAACAATGGGAAGGACC
>ML248495.1:0-26941 GCA_005239495.1 Nicotiana undulata | reverse complement strand
AACTCGATCAAATACAGTATCGAGTGCCAGTCGTGCCTCCCCTAGTTTGGGGGCGTGACACGAGCCTCACTCATATCATATAATCCTCACAATATAGGCCAGCAACCTCACTCATATCATAACATCCTCACAATATAGGCCAGCAGCCTCACTCAGTCAGACACTCTCAATTTTCCCTTCAAGCCATAATATACCGGGTTCTCAACCCAAAAGAAGTGTTTCATTTTCAAGAAGTAGTATCAAAATACTCTGAGTGTCAAAACAATTTCACAGGAAAGACTGAGTGAAAAATCATAACATATCAGTGAGGAAAATAGTAAAAACATCCCCCAAGGGGTAAACAGATCGGCACTAGGCCCCAAACATGTCTTACAGCCCAAATCATGTCAAGTATATATAGTACTATTGGAAATAATCTTTAAAAGCCGTTTCACAACTCAATAGTTTCCTAAGTAAGGAATATATCTCCAAAGTTTCAATCTTTGCATTTCAAAACCCGTGAAAGGGTGCATAGTCCGGGTTTCATACCCTCAGGACAGGATTTAAAGACATTACTTACCTCAAAACTAGCCCGAAATTATTCCGCAATGCGCTTTCCTCTCAAATCAACCTGCGAAGGATCCAAATCTACCAAGTTCAGATTTTTATCATCAATATATGCTTAAGGACTGAATTCCAATAGAAAGATATCAAATTTAGCTCAAAATCCGAAATTGGTCAAAACCCGACCCCCAGGCTCGCATCCCAAAACTCAGAAACTTTTATACCAAAGTGTTCTTCGTCCTCTCATGAGTCTGTGCATATAAAGAACACCAAAATCGGAGTTTGTTTGACCCCTCAAATCGACCCTTGAAGGTCTCATAATCTTAAGCCCTAAAACCCAATTTTTCTACTGATTTTCCATGAATTTGCACTGGTTTTATGCTCTATAATCACCCATAATCGAGTTTTAATGACTAGAACACTTACCTCTATGAAGAACAAGAATTTCCCTCTTCAAAATCGCCCCCAAGAGCTCCTTTCCGTACAACAAAGGTGTAAAAATAAGGCTTAAGTCGCAGAGGGTTTAATTTATATTTCTAAACAGTGGTTCCGCGCCTGCGGCCACTTTAGCGCACCTGCGGACCCGCTCTTGCGTAGAATCCCCAAAACCCGGCCTCCGCACCTGCGCTTGTTCTTTCGCATTTGCGGCTTCGCAGGTGCGGAAAATACCTCGCACCTGCAGAATTCCCTCATCTCACCCAACTTCGCACCTGCGCGCATATTGCCGCTCCTGCGATCAAACATCTGCAGGTGCGGAAATCACAGAAGAAAAGCATCAGCAGCTGTTTGCTGCAAGTTCCCAATTTCGAACTTCCCGTTATTCATCCGAAATCCATCCCGAGCCCCTCGGGACCTCAACCAATTATACCAACACGTCATAAATGATCATTCAAACTTAGTTGCACCCTCAAAACACCAAAACTAACATCAAAATACCAAATTCACATCGGATTCAAGCCTAAGAACTTCGAAAATTCTAAAATCCACCATTGACAAAACAACTCCGATTGACCTGAAATTTTTCGGGCAAGTCCAAAATGACATTACGAACCTGTTCCAACTGTTGAAATTCCATTTCGACCCTGATAGCCTATTTTCCATTGCCATCCGAAAATCGCCAAAAACTAACTTTCGCCAATTCAAGCCTAATTCTACACCGGACATCATAAAATTATTCTGAACACACTCCTAAGTCCCAAATCAGCTAACGAAGATATCCGAGCCATAAAATCTGCATTCCGAGGTCGTTTACCAATAAGTCAACTCTCAGTTCACTTTTCCCATTTTAAGGTTATTTTTAGAGGCTAATTGACTGAAGTCTCACTGCAACCATTTGATTTCAAGTCTATGAACTCTAATACATCAAATACAGTATAACCGAACTATAACAAGTCAATAACAACAATTATAATGCAGGTTCTACGTGACGACGGACCGGATCGTTACATTCTCCCCCTCTTAAGCAAACGTTCATCCTCGAACGGGTATTGAAACATACCTAAAGTCTCAAACAATTGAGGATATTTGCTCTGCATCTCCCGCTCGGTCTCCCAAGTAGCCTCCTCTACTGGCTGACCTCTCAACTACACCTTCACTGATGCTATATCCTTCGACCTCAACTTTCTGACCTCACGAGCTAAAATAGCTACTGGCTCAACCTCATATGACATATTACCCTCGAGCTGGACTGTGCTGAAGTCTAATACATGAGACGGATCACCAACATATTTCCTTAGCATCGTCACATGAAACACTGGATGAACACTCGACAAGCTGGGTGGCAAAGCAAGTCTATAAGCCACCTCTCCAACCTTCTGAAGCACCTAAAAAGGCTGAGGGATCAACTTTCTTCTCTTTTCGAACCTCATAACACCCTTCATGGGTGATACTTTTAGTAGTACCTTCTCACCTTCCATAAATGACACATCACGAGCCTTCCGGTCTACATAACTCTTTTGCCTAGACTACGCCATGCAAAGTCGCTCCTGAATCGATTTCACCCTCTCTAACGCATCCTGAATCAAGTTTGTGCCTAATAACTTAGCCTCACCAGGCTCGAACCAACCAATCGGAGATCTACACCGCCTACCATACCAAGCTTCATACGGGGCCATCTGAATACTAGACTGATAGTTGTTATTATATGCAACTCCGCTAGTGGCAGGAACTGATCCAATGAACCACCAAAATCAATCACACAAGCCCGTAACATATCCTCCAATATCTGAATAGTCTGTTCTGACTGCCCTTCGGTCTGAGGGTGAAATGTAGTGCTCAACTCTACATCAGTACACATACCTTTCTGTACGGCCCTCTAAAACTGAGATGTGAACTTAGTACCTCTGTCAGAAATGATCGAAACCGGAACTCCATGCAATCGGACAATCTCCTTAATGTAAATACCAGCTAACCGCTATGCTGCTGAAAGATAAGCTAGACTTCCCAAACTCTCGGCTCTGCGACTCAAGGCATCGGCCACCACATTGGCCTTCCCCGGATGATATAAAATAGTCAAGTCATAGTCCTTGAGAAGATCCAACCATCTCCTCTGTCGCAAATTCAAGTCTTTTTGCCTTAGCAGATACTTCAAGCTACGATGATTGGTGTAAATCTCACACTGCACTCCATACAAATAATGCCCCCAAATCTTCAAGGCATGGACAATAGAAGCTAACTCAAGATCGTGCACTGGATAATTCTTCTCGTGCACCTTCAAGTGTCTCGACGCGTAGGCAATCACCCTACCGTCCTGCATCAACACCTCTCCTAAGCCAACTCTAGAAGCATCACAATAAACCGTATAAGAACCTGAACCAGTAGGCAACACTAATACCGGAGTTGTGGTCAATGCTGACTTGAGCTTCTGAAAGCTCTCCTCACATTCATCGGACCATCTGAATAGAACACCCTTCTGTGTCAATTTGGTCAGAGGTAAAGCAATAGAAGAAAATCCTTCTACAAAGCGACGGTAGTAACCCACCAGACCAAGGAAACTTCGAATCTCAGTAGCTGAGGACAGTCTGGGCCAACTCTTCACCGCCTCAATCTTCTTCGGATCAACCTGAATACCCTTATTAGACACCACGTGCCCCAAGAAAGCTACTGAACCAAGCCAAAACTCACACTTGGAGAATTTTGCATAAAGCTTCTCCTCTCTCAACCTCTGTAACACAATCCTCAAGTGATGAGTATGCTCTTCCTGGCTACGAGAATAAACCAGGATGTCATCAATGAACACAATGACGAACGAATGAAGGTAAGACTGAAACACACTATTCATCAATTGCATGAACACTGCTGAGGCATTGGTCAGCCCAAATGACATAACTAAAAACTCATAATGACCGTATCTGGTCCTGAAAGTCGTCTTAAGAATGTTAGAATCCCGAATCTTCAGCTAATGATACCCATACCTTAAGTCAATCTTGGAGAACACCTTAGCTCCCTGAAGCTGATCAAATAAGTCATCAATACGAGGCAAGGGATACCAATTCTTCACCGTAACCTTATTCACTTGTCTATAATCAATACACATACGTATGGAGCCATATTTCTTTTTCACAAACAACACTGGTGCACCCCAAGGTGACACACTAGGCTGAATGAACCCCTTATCTAAGAGCTCCTGAAGCTGCTCTTTCAATTCTTTCAACTCTGTTGGTGCCATACGGTAAGGTGGAATAGAGATAGGATAAGTATCTGGCACCAAGTCAATACCAAAATCAATATCCATGTCAGGTGGCATGCCTGGCAGGTCTGCAGGAAATACATCCAGGAAGTCACGAACTACAGGGACAGAATCAATAGATGGGGTCTCACTACTAACATCCTTCACAAACACAAGATAAGATTCACACCCTTTTTCAACCATACACTGAGCCTTTAAATAAGAAATCACCCTGCTAGGCACATGCTCTACAGACCCCCTCCACTCAACTCTCGGAACTCCGGGCATAGCTAAGGTAACGGTCTTACCGTGACAATCAAGAATCGCATGACATAGGGATAACCAATCCATGCCCAGAATCACATCAAAATCAACTATACTGAGTAACATCAACNGTATCACCCACCGGAGTCGAAACATGAACAGAAGTAACTAGAGACTCACGAGGCATATTCAGAAAATGAGCAAAATAGGATGAGACATAAGAGTACATGGAACCCAGGTCAAATAAATCCAAAGCATCACTGTGACAAACTAAAATAGTACTTGTAATCACCGCATCGGAAGCCATAGCATCAGGCATGGCTAGAAGTGCATAAATACGTGGCTAGCCTCCACCTGCTCGACCTCCCCCTCTAGGACGGCCTCTAGCTGCCTGACCACCTCCCCTAGCTGCCTGCGTAGGTGGTGAGGCGACTGGGGCTAAAGCCGAGGGCTGAACCCTCTGTTGGGATGAACTACCAAAATGACAGGGACATTGCCTTCACCCATGTCCGAGCTCTCCACACTCGTAACAATTACCTATTGCTGGGGAAAATGAACGAGAACCTCCACCCCTCTGATAACCACCAGAAGAACGATGCATAGAAGAGCCCTGATAAGATGATGCTCGGGCAGAGCTCTGAGTTGGAAAGGCACTAAAAGATGAACGTCCCCGATGAGAATTGCAAGGACCCTACCCCGACGACACACCACTGTATGCTGGGCGAACTAACTGTGGAGGTCTAAAAGAACGACCTCTATTAGGCTGAAATTGCCCTCTAGGAGAGGCACCACTGAAATTACCTGATCCCCGAGGCCTCTTGACCTCTCTTTCCTCACGATCCTGCCTACGAACTGACTCAATATCCCGAGCAATATCAACAACCTGCTCAAATGTGACTCCAGACACCCTCTCTCTGGTCATCAAAATCTGAAGCTGATACGAGAGACCATCTACAAACCTCCTAATCCTCTCCCTGTCAGTAGGGACAATCTCAGACGCATGTATGGCTAACTCAGAAAACCTCATCTCTTACTTGGTGGCTGATAATTCTCCTTGGCGCAGCTACTCAAACTGCTTACACTGCTCCTCTCTGTGGGAATGAGGAACATATTTATCCAAAAAGATCATGGAGAACTACTGCCAGGTGAGAGGTGCTGAATCAACCGGCCTACGCCTCTCGAATGATTCCCACCAAGTAAATGCAGCACCAGCAAACTGATAAGTAGCAAATGAAACTCCCTGGTCTCCAAAATACCCGCGGTACGAAGCATCCTCTAACATTTATCAAGAAACCTTGGGCGTCCTCACCCTGTGTGCCACTGAAGGTCGGAGGCTTAAGTCTGCTGAACCTCTCCAAGCTGCGCTGCTCATCCTCAGTCATAGCAGCAACCACAAAATCTTGAGCTGGAGCAACCGGCTGAACTGGGGGTGCTCCTGGTGCCTGAATACCCAGTACAACCTGCTCAGGTATCTGGGCAGCTGGAGTCTGATTGCCTCTCCCAGTCTGAGATGTATTGGCAGTAGTGGACATAGCAACTGCCTGAGCTAAACTAGAACACACCGTCAATATCTGAGCCACGGTCTCCTGAAGACCCGGAATAACAATAGGCATTGCCGGTGCCTGAGCCTGTTCTGCTGGAGCTCCATCGGTTGTAACCTAATCCTAAACGATAGTGGGATCTTGTGGCACTGCCCCGGCTGCTGCACAGGCAGGTCCCCCAACTCTACCACGGCCCTGACCCCTTGTGGGTCTAGCTGGTGCCTGGTCACCTTGATCGGTATTGCGTGTCCTCACCATCTGTGAGAGAATGAAACAACAAAAGTTTAGATTCCAAGAATCAATAGATTGGCACAAAAGCGTTCAAAAGATATATATGTTTTCTAAGAGTTCTACAGCCTCTCGAAGATAAGTACAACCGTCTCTGTACCGATCCACAAGACTCTACTAAACTTGCTCATGACCGTTGAGTCCTATGCAACCTAGAGCTCTGATACCAACTTGTCACGACCCCAAATCCTAACAGGTCGTGATGGCGCATATCGTGGAACTAGGCTAGTCAACCATCAATTTACTACGTATTTGTTCAATTATAATAGTGCACAACATAACAATAAACAATAGTCATGATACAGAAGTAAATTCTATAAGTCTAACGCCCCAAACCATGAACTAAACAACTCTAAACAACCTCCCAGAACTGGAGTCAATAGTCATGAGCATCTAAGAATAACAAAATCTAACTCTGCTAAAACTATAATATATATATCTCTGAATCAAATGCTAAGACTAAATAAGGAAGGGAAATGGAGAAGCTGTGGACGTTGGACAGCTACCTCAAAATTCTGAATTATGCTGCAATCGAACCTGCGTCAGCTACTGCCGCAAGCTAATACCTGGATCTGTGCACAGAGGCATAGGGAGTCTTTATGAGTACGCCAACTCAGTAGTAATGAAAATAAATCACAGTCTGAGTAATATAAACACACAGAACAGATACACAAGTTCACAAAAGCCAGTAAAACACCAAGTCACCAAGTAGTATTCAGCAAATACATAAGTTCGAGATCAGATTCCACAAATCCTTTGAACCAAGTGTAATGTCGGTATATCTCAGTAAAATTCTCAGAAATACCAGTTTGAAAACGAAGTAAATCACAATTTGAAAACTCAGTAAAACATTCACAAAACTGCCCCTCGGGCCATAATCATTTCTCATCACAATATCTTTCAGTATTAGCCCATCAGGCAACCTCACAATTACTCTGCCCATCAGGCAACCTCACAATTACTCTTCTCATCAGGCAACCTCACAATTACTCAGCCCATCAGGCAACCTCACAATCACTCTGCCCATCAGGCAACCTCAAAATCACTCTTCATAAGCCCCGCGGGCATCACTCAATCGGTACCGACGCTCATTGGGGGTGTGTTACAGACTCCGGAGGGGCTCCTACAGCCCAAGCGCTAAAATAAGCCACAACATGGCATAAATCACACACAATATAGGCCCGCAACCTCACTCACATCATATCATCCTCACAATATAGGCCAGCAGCCTCACTCATATCATAACATCCTCACAATATAAGCCAGCAACCTCAATCAGTCAGACACTCTCAGNTACAGCCCAAATCATATCAAGTATATATAGTACTATTGGAAATAAGCTTTAAAAGCCGTTTCGCAACTCAATAGTCGCCTAAGTAAGGAATATATCTCCAAAGTTTCAATCTTTGCATTTCAAAATCCGTGAAAGGGTGTATAGTCCGGGTTTTATACCCTCAAGACAGGATTTAAAGACATTACTTACCTCAAAACTAGTCCGGAATTATTCCGCAATGCGCTTGCCTCTCAAATCAACCTCCAAAGGCTCCAAATCTACCAAATTCATATTTTTATCATCAATATATGCTTAAGGAACGAATTCCAATCTAAAGATATCAAATTTAGCTCAAAATCAAAAATTGGTCAAAACCCGACCCCCGAGTCCACATCTTGAAACTCTAATATTTTAATACAAAAGTGTTCTTCGTCCTCTCACGAGTCCGTACATATAAAGAACACCAAAATTGGAGTTCGTTTGACCCCTCAAATCGACCCTTGAAGGTCTCATAATCTCAAGCCCTAAAACCCAATTTGTTTGCTGATTTTCCATGAATTTACACTGGTTTTATGCTCTATAATCACCCATAATGGAGTTTTAATGACTAGAACACTTACCTCTATGAAAAAACAAGAATTTCCCTCTTCAAAATCGCCCCCAAGATCTCATTTCCGTACAACAATGGTGTAAATATAAGGTTTAAGTCGCGGAGGGTTTATTTTATATTTCTGAATAGTGGTTCCATGCCTGCGGCCACTTTAGCGCACATGCGGACCCGCACCTGTGGTCCCAGGTCCGCACCTGCGGAGAATCCCCAAAACCCGGCCTCCGCACCTGCGCTTGTCCTTCCGCATCTGCGGCTTCGCAGGTGCGGAAAATACCTCGCACCTACGGAATTCCCTCATCTCACCCAACTTCGCACCTGCGTGCATGTTGCAGATCCTGCAGCCCCACACCTGCGATCAAATATCCGCAGGTGAGGAAATCACACAAGAAAAGCATCAGCAGCTGTTTGCTGCAAGTTCCCAATTCCGAACTTCCTGTTATTCATCCGAAATCCATCCCGAGCCCCTCGGGACCTCAACCAATTATACCAACACGTCATAAATGATCATTCAAACTTAGTTGCACCATCAAAACACCAAGAATAACATCAAAATACCAAATTCGCATCGGATTCAAGCCTAAGAACTTCGAAAATTCTAAAATCCACCAATGACGCCGAAACTATCCAAAACAACTCAGATTGACCTGAAATTTTGCGGGCAAGTCCAAAATGACATTACGAATCTATTCCAACTTTTGGAATTACATTACGACACCGATAGGCTATTTTCCACTGTCGTCCGAAAATCGTCAAAAACTAACTTTCGCCAATTCAAGCCTAATTCTACACCGGACATCACAAAATTATTCTGAACACACTCCTAAGTCCCAAATCACCTAACGAAGCTAGCCATAAAATCCGCATTCTGAGGTCGTTTACTAATAAGTCAACTCTGAGTTGACTTTTCCCATTTTAAGGCTATTTTTAGAGTTTAATTGACTGAACTCTCGCTACAACCATTCGATTTGAAGACTATTAACTCTAATACATCAAATACAGTATAACCAAACTATAACAAGTCAATAACAGCAATTATAATGCATGTTTTACGTAACGACGGACTAGGTCATTATAATATTGATGTCTGTTTGGGATTCCGATCCTAGGAATAGCTTCGTATGGTGATTCTGGAGTTCGGAGCACGATCGGAAGTCAATTCGGATGTCCGTAGGTCATTTTGAAGTCATTTGGCTAAAGATAGAAATTTGAAGGTTTTTGAGAAATTCGACCGGAAGTGGAAATTTTGATATCGGGGTCGGAATATGATTTCGGAAGTTGGAGCAGGTCCGTAATGTCGAATATGACTTACGTGCAAAATTTGGGGTCAATTGGACGTGATTTGATAGGTTTCGACATCGAATGTAGAAGTTTGGAATTTAAAAGTTCATAAAGTTTGGATTGGAGTGCGATTCATGATTTCGGCGTTGTTTGATGTGATTTGAGGTCGAGCAAGTCCGTGGGATGTTATGGGACCGAGTCATGTGATTGGACGGGGTCTCGAGGGCCTCAGGTGTGTTTCGGGGTGGTTTCGGGTCATTTCGGGTTGTTTTGAGATGGCTGAAGCTGGTGTCTGGTGTTGTTCTTCGCGTTTGCAAGAATTCCTTCGCGTTCGCGAAGAGGAATTTGGCATCAGGGACTTTGCTCTTCGTGTTTGCGAATAGTGCCTCACGTTCGCGAAAATGAAAATTTCTGTTGCGCATGTCTGACTTCGGAGGTTCATATCTCACAATCTATAAGGTATTTTGAGATGATGTAAAATGAAAGTTTTAGCCCTTTGTGTCTAATTTCTAGAAAAGTAAACCATTTAGAATTTATATTTGTGTACAAAGAGTTATGGCTGGTACACTACGGGGTATTTGGGAAGATGAAGAAGAAATTTGTGTTGCACAGGGGCTGGCTTTGGCAGCTTATATCTCGTAATCTATAAAGAATTGGGGGATGATCAGAACATGAAAGTTGTAGATCTTGGAGTCTAGTTTTCATAACATTAACCATTTATCATTTGGAGTTTTGTGAGAAACGTTATGAACATTCTACTAGAGACTATCTGAGAAGAGTTAAGAATTGCGTTTCGAGATTTTTGTTCTTCGCGAATGCGAGGGTAGGCCCGCGAACGCGAAGAAGAGTTCCTGGCAGTGTATAAGTTGGAAAAAATGGATTTGTCTATTTCATCTCATTTCCTCCATTGGAGACGACCTAGGGGCGATTTGGGAGCTCCATCTTCATCATCTATGTCAAGGTAAGTGATTCCCACCTATTGCAAGTTAAATACTTGGATTATATATAGATTTTAACATGGAAATTAGTGAAAAATTGTGGGGTTTGGTAGAGAACCTAAGATTTGGTATTTCTGTATAGTTACCGCGAATTTGGGCATGAAATTGTGAATAAATTATATATTTGAGTTCGTGAGGTTATAGGTAATCTTTGTCTTCGGAAAATTTCAAAATCCAGGCACGCGGGCCCAAGGGTGATTTTTGTCAACTTTTCGAGCGGAGTTGGAAATTTATATAAATTAAATTTTTATTAGTGTTACAGTATATTTTCATTGGTTTGCCCATTATTTGGATAGTTTTGGGGCGTCGTGCATCAATTTGAGTCGTCGGAAGGTCTTGGAAGCCGGTTATGAAATTTCGAAGCGAGGTGAGTCTCCTTTCTAACCTTGTAAGAGGGAATTGTCCCCATAGGTGTTCGATATGTTGTGTGTAATTGTGTTGGGGGCTACGTGCATACCAAGTGACGAGAGTCTGTACGTAGAAACTATTATACCATGTCGGGTAGTTTAGGGCTCACAAGCATGCTTTTATGTGCCTTATATGTATCTTTAGGCGTACTTTGAGTTGCTTATTATTTGACCTAGCATGAAAATGGTAGAAGTTGAATCTGAATTTCCAGTTAATTAATCCTTTTTACGAGTATAGCCTCTACCGAGCCTATTGAAAAATAGGTATATATATATATATATATATATATATATATATATATATATATGTCAGAACCCGAGTCGCAGGGATGATTTGCGAGTGGGGGAAGTTTTATGATAATTCGGTATATATGTGTCAGCACCTGAGTCGCAGGTATGATTCGCGAGCGGGGGAAGCTTTATGATAATTCGGTATATATGTGTCAGCACCCGAGTCGCAGGTATGATTCGCGAGTGGGGAAAGCTTTATGATAATTCGGTATATATGTGTCATCACCCGAGTCGCAGGTATGATTCGCGAGCGGGGGAAGCTTTACGACCAGACAGTACTTAGATGTCTCCCTTACGACTCCGGCCGATTGTCTTATTCCTGTGTGCGCATGACTATTTGGTGTTGTTTCATGGATATTGGCTTGACAGATATTTGGGGGAAAGGAAAGTGGACATTGTTATTTATTTTCAGTAGTTACCTGGATTCATGTGCTTGATACGCATTTTCTTCTCATTGTCTTACATGCCTACTGTATTTCGTTATATCCTGTCATTTATTATACTGTTGGACCTTAGTGAGTGTCAAGTCGACCTCTCGTCACTACTTCTTCGAGATTAGACGGCATACTCACTGAGTACACATTGTTTTTGTACTCATGCTACACTTCTTGTGCATTTTGTTGCACAGGTACTTTCATAGCGATGAGGCTGGTTTGGAGACTTAGGCGAGTTGCATTATACGCAGGCGATCTGCAGCCGGCAGATTCTTCCTCTATGTATTGTATTTATTTTATTCTAAAGTCCTTGTCCAACTTGTATTTCGGACAAGCTTTGTAGTATTTTGTAAAATGTCTTAGAAATTGCTCATGTACTTGTCACACCGGGTTCTGGGATGTATTTGGGATGTATTTTATTAAAGTGGAAAATAGACTACTATTTTTACTTAAATGGATTTCATCTAGTTATTATGTATTAAAGTGAAAGGTAACGATTTTGAAAATATTGAGATAAGAATTTATTTTAAATTAATAAATGGTTGGCTTGCCTGACAGTAGTGTCCGACGCCATCACGACCTTATGGATTTTGGGTCGTGACAAAGAAATACAAATGAAAGAAAATAACTAGAAAGAAGATTACATACCTGAAACCCAAGAATTTGAGGAAAGCGTGAAACTTTACTGCTTTGTGCGCCACGGCCAGTGCTAGGCGCTGCCCTGGACGCTCGGAGCGGGACTTGTCCTATTTCTTTGGGGACTTGGTTATTTTTTCTCTACACGGTCCCAACTTGTATAAAAGAGGTTCTAAACCTATTTTGGAGGGGAGGACGTTTTTGAGAGGAAAATACAAGCACATAGCCGCCGTGGAGGGCGGGTTTCATCTTTTCTTCCACAAAACTTAGTAACTTTTATGCTTCTTTTTATGATTTGTTGTTTTTCTACCATGTCTATGTGGAGCTAAACTTCACGTTATAGGGTTGTGTTTCTTTCATGACTATTGTTATTCGAATATTGATTTTGATTTTTTAGTTTATCGTATTGGTTTATTTATTCAATCTTGCGCTTTATTATTTGATTGCTTGATCACCAATTGAATACTATCTACGAATCTAGAGTTGAACTTGAAAGTGGGAATTCTAGATTGCACATAAGATTGAGCATAGCAAGTTCTTGAACCTGGGCATCGGGGAACAGATTCGCGGTTAAGATATAAATATACCTAATTGCCTTGCTTGGTTGAT
Organism: Nicotiana undulata; assembly: GCA_005239495.1. Taxonomy (NCBI): domain Eukaryota; kingdom Viridiplantae; phylum Streptophyta; class Magnoliopsida; order Solanales; family Solanaceae; genus Nicotiana; species Nicotiana undulata. The sequence continues at coordinate 14,102 of ML248495.1, read as the reverse complement.
TTACAGAAATTATAAATGCGTTCTTGTTAGTTCTAATTTCATATACATATAGGCATTAGGTTAGCTTGAATAGGCGAGTAAGAACTCGAAAGATTCTTATGAGCAATATTAACCCTATCAACCCATAAACCAGAAAAATTAATTAGTCAATTCAATTGAAGAATACAATACGATTGTTAGATAGCCTGTAACCCTAGATCGTTTTCATCATATTGATAACATAAAAATCTATTATCCCTTTGTTCAGAGTTTACTATTTGTTTTTCTTTATCTTAATTAGTTTAGAATCAAATACTTCTAGGTTTAATTCATATTTAGATAGTTAGGATAGTCTAATTTAGTTAATAGTTAATCACAAGTCCTCTGAATACTATTTAGTTAATACTTCTAGGTTTCATTATTTGATTGCTTGATCACCGATTGAATACTATCTACGAATCTAGAGTTGAACTCGAAAGTGGGAATTCTAGATTGCACATAAGATTGAGTAGAGCAAGTTCTTGAACATGGGCATCGGGGAACAGATTCGCGGTTAAGATATAAATATACCTAATTGCCTTGCTTGGTTGATTTACAGAAATTATAAATGCGTTCTTGTTAGTTCTAATTCCATATACATATAGGCATTAGGTTAGCTTGAATAGGCGAGTAAGAACTTGAAAGATTCTTATGAGTAATATTAACCCTGTCACACGAAGTTCCTTACCTTAGCTGGATCTCGCTAGTGCCACCTAAAGGTAGGTAGGCGGCATAGCATGTAACCCTAGATCGTTTTCATCATATTGATAACATAAAAATCTATTGTCCCTTTGTTCAGAGTTTACTATTTGTATTTCTTTATCTTGATTAGTTTAGAATCAAATACTTCTAGGTCTAATTCTTATTTATATAGTTAGGATAGCCTAATTTAGTTAATAGTTAATCACAAGTCCTCGTGGGTTCGACATCCGACTTTTAGTCACTTTATTACTTGACGACCGTGTCACGACCTGAAATCTATTAAAGTCGTGATGGCGTCGGACACCACTTTCAGGCAAGCCAATCCTTAACTACTTGGAATAATTCCTGTTTTAAACATTTTTTTCGAAATCGTTACCGTTCATTGCATTTCCTAATCAAATGATTAAATCTTCATAAATTAAATACGACAGAAAATCAATTCAGTTTAAGAAAATAAATCCCAACATATCCCCAGAACCCGGTGACATAAGTACATGAGCAACTTTTAAGAATTTATATAATTATAAAACGCTTGTTCGAGGTACAAATTGGACAAAAGACTTTAAAATAAAGTGCAAATACATAGAAGGGAGACTCTGTCAGCTGCGGAACGCCTCCGGATGATGCAGCCCGTCTAAGTCTCCAATTCAACCACTGTGCTATGAAGGTACCTGTGCAACAAAATGCGCAGCAAGTGTAGCATGAGTACGAAAACAACGTGTACTTAGTAAGTATCCCGCCTAACCTCAGAGAGGTAGTGACAAGAGTTCAAATTAGACACTTGCTATAAGTCAGATAAATATAATCAGGTGAAGTGCTGAGCATGAGTATCATATAAAATCAATTAATAACCAGGGAAAAGAAACATCAAACTTATTTCACCTTTTACACATCATTTCTTCTTCATTTAAACTGGCATTTCTACTTTTCCTTAAGCCGGTAAACATGTATAAAACATAAATGACAGGAAATACGCAGTGTTTATAACGTATAAATCACAGGAAATACGCAATATTTATCATGTATAAATCATAGGAAATACGCAGCATTTAACATGCGCAATAAAAATGCAGAGGGTCGAACGGCGCGGACCAACAATAATAAAATGTGCAGTGCCGAGGGTCGAACGGCTCGAACCATAGATGCATCTTTTTTCCTCGCTCGCGAATCGATCATGCGATGCGGTAAATATAATAATAATAAGGCTAGCCTGCTCGCGAGTTATACCTGCGACTCAGGTGCTCATAGGTACATGTATTCACATAATAAATCCACATTTTTATCAAGAAAACAACTTCTCAAGAAAATAATAAGATTCTCTTTAGGTGAACATGAAGATAGTATTTAAATCATTTCTGGAAATTTATTTGCCAAGTTCGAAAGGGTTTAAATATCACCGATTCATCTGGGACAAAATTATGCAAGGAAGGATCCATTCTCTTCTCAATTGATTAAGGAAAATAGGCTCTAACCTTTTTAGTATTCAATTACTAACTCGATCATCTCACCATGCTAATATCATTGATAAATTCACAAGCACAACAAGTAAGGCATGCTTGTGGGTCCTAGACTACCCGGACATGGCATAACAGTAGCTACGCACGGACTCCCGTCACCTCGTGCGTACGTAGCCCCCGCAAATAATAACATATATTCATTTAGTTCGCCTATGGGGACAATTCCCCCTCACAAAGTTAGAAAGGAGAGTTACCTCGCTCCGAAATTCCATAGTCGGCTTCCAAGCCCTTCCGACGACTCCAATTGATGAACAACACCCCAAAACTGCCAAATAACGGGCAAAGCAATGAAAATTCACTCTAATACTCGCAACAAATTCAAATTATATAATTTCCCAACTCCGTTCAATGAATGGACCAAAATTCCCTCGGGCCCACGTGCCTGGATTTCGAAATTTCTCGAAGATAAACTCTATTCATAGCTTTACTAGTTCAAATATACAATTTACTCAAATTTTCATGCCCAATTCGTGGCAAGAATCCAAATTACGAAATTTCTAGATTTTCTTCAAATTTCCCAATTTGCCCACAATTTTCATGTTCAAATCCATGTAATAACCTTGTATTTAACTTGGAAATAAGTATAAACAACTTACCTTGTGATCCTTGACGAAATTCCCTCCTTTAAGCTCCTCAAAATCTCCCATACCAAATGAAAATAGGAGGAGAAATGACATGATTCTCGTTTAAAAACATTCTGCACAGGCCTCATTTCCGCACATGCAGTCCCCTGCTCGCACCTGCGCCTCCGCAGGTGCACCCAAACTCTCGCACCTGTGGCCTCCTCAGCTCCAGCCCAAAACTCGCACCAGCGGCGCACCCAAACTCTCGCACCTGTGGTCTCCTCAGCTCCAGCCCAAAACTCGCACCAGCGGCTCCCAAAGTTGCACCTGCGGCTCCGCACTTGCGGCCAAATCCTCGCAGGTGCGCTCACACCAGATGACAGCAACTTCAGCTCTTCTTCAACTCAAAATTTGATCCTTTAACAATCTGGAATCCGCCCGAGGCCCCCGGGACCCCGTCTATTTACACCAACCTGTCCCAAAACATGACACGGACTTGCTCGAGGTCTCAAATCACATCAAACGACATCAAAACTAATCGCTCTCCAATCCAAATCTTTAAGAACTTAAAATTTCAAACTTCTACATCCGACGCCGAAACCCATCAAATCACATCCGATTGACCCCAAATTTTGCACACAAGTCATATTCGGCATTACGGACCTGCACCAACTTGCAGAATCGTATTCCGACCCCGACATTAAAATTTCCACTTCCGATCATATTCTTCAAAACCTTCAAATTTCTATCTTTAGCCAAATGACTTCAAATTGACCTTCGGGCATCCGAATTCACTTTCGATCGCGCTCCAAACTTCAGAATCACCGTACGAATCTATTACCAGACTCAGAATCCCAAACGGGCATCAATATCTCTAAAATGCGCTTCAAGCCAAACTTAGGAAATTCCTTCAAAAATGTTGATTTCTAAATATACGCCGAAACGCTCCCGGATAATCCAAAACCCGATCCGAACATACGCCCAAGTCCGAAATCATCGTACGAACCTGCTGGAACCTTCAGATCCTTGATTTTGAGGTCTTTTACTCCAAATCCCAGTCTTAGTCGATTCTCCCAACTTAAGCTTCCGAAATGAGAATTTCCTTTCAATTTAACTCTGAACTTCCCGAATTTCAATTCCGACCATACGCGCAAGTCATAATACCTGAAATGAAGTTGTTCATGACTTCCAGCCGCTGAACGACGCGCTAGAGCTCAAAACGACCGGTCAGGTCGTTACACACCGCGTATACTTTTGTGTGCCTTTGGCCGCAACACTAATCCCTTTCGAAACATTAAAGAACAAGAATAATTAAGGAAACAATAACTCGCTTCATAAATAAATGAAAATCATTCAATACATATGCACAACAAGGTATTTAATCCACACATTAAACATGAATATTTTCATAAACAAGATTGAGTGATGGAAATAAATACTACACACTAAAATATTCAATACAAAGCAAGAAAATGAAAAAATGAACATAAATGGGTAATAAATCTTTAAGCACAAGCTTCAAATCTTCAAAACCCAAGTGTGTGTGCAAACCCTAGCTTCAAAAAAAATTCTTCTCTAGTGTTGAAGACTGAAAATATGCCAAAGATGTCTAAAATATCTTCTAGGTCATGCCTTAAATTGCTTTGGAGTCAAAATCTTGAAATGCCAAAACTTCTAAAATTTCGCCAAGTTTTAATTCATCGCGATCGCGTGATTATGATTGGGATCGCGTAGAGTAAGGTTGAAGACCAGTGCGATCGCAGATAGAAGTTTACGTTAGCGTAGAGCATCCCAGGGCGGTGACAAAGTTCTTCATCGCGTTTGCAGAAACAACATTGCGATCGTGATGCTCATTTTCATAAACTTACGTGATCGCGGTCCTATGTTTGTGATCGCGAAGAGTATCTGCCAGCAGTCATTTTTCACTATTTTTGCATATTTTGACTTGGTTTCTTCTGTTTCTTCTCTAATTCTCTTGTTACCTGAAATATGCCAATAAAACTTAGAAAATGTCTTATTTTCTCAACAAAACCATACAATAACTTAATTATAAAGAGGAAATAAGTTGGTAAAATACCAATTTATCAAACCCCCAAACTTAAATTATTTCTTGTCCTCAAGCAATACAAAAACTAAGAACATCCTCCAATCAATTAACAATCTATATCAATGGCATACCACACATCATTTCAAGTAAAAAAGGTTCAACTTAAGCAAAATCGAATGACTTCGGTTGGTACCAATAATTAATCCAAGGCATATGAATCACCAACGTTTCACACATTTTATTACAATTCAATTGCTGAATCACCACATTAACCAAAGTAGCAACCAAGTCATGATACTAAAGATTCAAAACTTACCTCTCTATCACAATTGTCTTCCCTCGTTCCACCCAATTGAAATTGGGATTAAATTCACAACTCAAATCTCATGTGCCCTCACATTTTAAGAGAGGATCCCAAACTCATAACTTGCAATTCAAAACATGAATGGGATGTCAGATGGAAATAATCAACTATCTCTCTGTCTCTCTCTCTCTCTCTCTCTCTCAACGATATTCAAATGCACATAAGTAGTATCATAGGCTTGCACGTCATGTATTTCTCCACTAATTTAGACATACTTGGTTAAAAATCAATTAGGACTTAAAGGGTTGTAGTTTAGGCTTTTTGTTAAGGTAGGGCACAATTCAGTAAGAGTGTCTCAAAACCTCCCTAAGCACTACAATAGTTTTTACACTTAAAGTCCACTTCCTTCAAGAACTTTTCCACCTTTTCTTCTTCTTCTTTTTAGATCACCTAGTCTTCCATTTATTCCAAATTCCTTATTTTGATTTTTTGTACATAACACTTTTCCCCTTTTAAGAAACTTTCACATCTCAATTTTTCCATCCTCCACCCCCAAACATAGGTTCTTGGCCTATATTCATACTTCAAAATACTTAGGGGGGTATGGTGCCACAAAAAATCAATAAGATGATAGCTTGTAACATGGTTGCCAAAGAAAAAGTTTAATGGCTCAAAAGGGTTGACTAGGGAAAAATATGCACAAGTAGGAAATTTATGCACAATAACGGTCCAAGGAAAGCCTAATATCATTTTTCAAACCAAGTTAGTCTAGGATTTTGCCTTGAAGCACATTCCGGGCAAGTTCTAGACTACACATGATGCAAAAGAACTTCACAATTAAAGCTCACCACACATGGCTCATGAAGTGGAATACAAATCCAAAATCCAATTGAAACCAATGAATCTCAAGGAAGTCACATGTAGCCTAAGAAAGTATTTTAGTGAATCAAAGAGCCAAAAATAGAATTTAAAGGTCACAACAAGGAACATTACTTTAATCATTTTTATTTATTTTAAAGATCAACAACTTCATATGCCAAAGTTTAAATTATATTTGTACCAAACAAGTCACACGTTGGTTTATGGACACAACATCACACCCTAAAAGCTAACTTATTCACAACTAGCTACTAAACTAACTTAAAAATATATTGATTTTCTAAAAAGAAAATCTAAACAAGACTAATCCCTTAAGAAAGTTTCCACGCCATCCATCATTGGGAGAAGTCACCCGGTTAATCACAAATAAATTCTTTGGAAAAGATCTGCGGTATAAAGAAAAACCAAGGAGTTTCATTAATACTACTATACAAAATAAAAACCAAAATAAACACAAATAAAATAAAACCCAACAAGAAAATGCTAATTTTGCAAAATATTACTAATAAATTAACAATGCCAACCAATCTACACAAGTTCACAACCAACAAAAACAAAATTCATGTTCCAGACACATTCATCCTATAGGAGCCACCCCCAACCTAAAGTATTGCATTGTCCCCAATGCAACTATACAAAACAAGCCAAAATGGAAAAGGTGCTCCCTGAATAGAATCACTCGGAGCTGAAGTACTGGGGACTAAAAGCTCTAAGTCATCCTCGCCAGCCTCGTCTGGTCCACAAAACTTCCTAAAGGTTCTCATGATCTTTGTCAGGAATTCGCTTTTCTTCTTTTCATGCTCTCTTTGTTTTCGCTGCCTCCGCTCAATGTTCCCTAACTTGGCTTTGATGGCCTGTTTCTCCTTAGAAATATCGAATAAAGTCATAAACTTTGCTTGGCCAACCGGACCTGCTGATGTGCCCTCTCCGGATGGTCCAAAAGGAAGACCAGCTACAGGCTGGCATACCTGCGTCTCTATGCCATAAACCTGTCGAGAGATATACCTGAGAGTGAGTGGTCCCTTATGCGGTGGTGTGATAGTTGTGCAAGTCCTAGTGGCATCTGCAGGAGCATCTGGTGTCTCAATGATGGTATCAGTGAACTGGTAAAAGAAGGGAGATGCTACATCAATCTTCTTTTTCTTCTATGCATTCACTGTTCGCTTTCTTAGGAGTGGGTGGATGAGCTTCTCTGGGTTCTTTTCCTTTTCTGTAGGCTTCTTCTACACCCCTGCATCATAGCATAATTGGGTGATCAAGGATTGGAAGAACAATCTCTTGGTCCTTTCTGCAGCAACCTCTGCTATCTCATCGACAATAAGTTGTCCCACATTCTCCGGTATGCCCTCCCTGATAGCGCAGATCACTCTTGCCTTCTCAAGTGTCAGCTCTGTCTCATTTAGTGAAGGCATGACTCGAGCACAGATAATGGTGAGCCAAGTCTTGGCCTATGCGGTGAACTCCGAAGACTCGATCCTAGAGTGACTTTTTATCCAGTTTGGCACCTTCCCACTGTGCAAATGATCTACAAATCACTAGGTACCCAACTCTTAAGCTCGATCCCTATACACTTTATTGTTAGCATTGGGGATATTGTAATGCGCATTGATCAACTTTGGACTAAAACGAACTTGTTTGCCTCTGACAGTAGCCACCAACTCATTATTGAAGTCCGTCTCCACAGCATTTTCATAAAATTCTCTTATCACTTCGTGATTGGCTGGCCTTGGCTCTTCTGCAAAGCAAATCCATCCACTTGATATTAATCTTCCATGGAACTCGGGCCATAGACTTTCAAGGTTAGTCAAGAGGATGCCTTTTTCCCTAATTATGATTTTGGACAGTTGCTTGTCATAACGTTGAGAACATCTTAAGGACGAGAATGTGCCAGCATCTAAATACTCCTCTACAGCAGCTTGTTTGACGTGTACTTGAACATTTTCACTTGGCACCGAATCCGTTTTAGAGATCAAAGTGCCTACAAAAAGAGTATACATGTCAAATAACCATTTGGGCACTTAAAACATTGTATTTAGAGGTATTTAGGACAACGAATTAGGTTAAAAAGCCTTTGGATCATAAATGGTGAAGACATTGTTTTGCTGCCTGGGAACTAAGATAATCGCGATCGCAGAGAATGTCACGCGATCGCGAAGAGCAAGAGGCAGTAAGGCCACGCGATTGCGGATCAGTTCACGCGATCGCGAAGAACAAAAAACTTTTCTCAGGTGATAAAGATACGCAATTGCAGAAGGTTCTACGCGATCGCAATGTGTAATAAGGATTCTCAGCAAAATTAGACCTGCGCCATCGCAGAATTGGATATCGCGATCACGAGTGTCGTCTTCCTCGCCTAATACCAGTTTTCTTGGGCATTTCATCAAACAAATGGTGTATTCCATTTTACTCAGCAAATTCAGACAACCATACCATGAGCATTTACCCCAAACTTACACATATATTCACTCTTACTCTCAACCAAACTCACACAGTAAAAAAGCATGCAAGGAGACCCACAATTTCCTTTAACAAAGTAAACAAAAATTCAAGCCCTAAAATTCGAAAATGGGGCTGCTCTTCCACTAATTCACCATAATAATCGGAAACAAAACTGAGCATTAAGGGAGAAATTGACATACCTTGAGGATAGTGAAGGAGTGATGCAATGGAATTTAAACAAGAGTGATTTGGGACTTTTTAAGGGGTTAGGGAAACTTGAGAGTACTTGTTCTTTGTTTGGGTGAAAGTGAGCATGAGTAATACCTTCCAGTGCTTTTGAAATTAAACTTACCAGTCAAATGCGATCGCGGGGAATACAACGCATTCGTGTAGCACAAATCTTCCAAATAGACGTGATCACGTGAGCTTTCCAGTGATCGCGTAGAGTAAGAAAATTTTTATTCTCTGCGAACGCGAACCATTTACTGCGATCGTGATGCCTTGAATTCTTCTGCAATTTTTTGCAGCTACTAGTTTTGATTGCCCGACCATGCAACCTACTCAAATCAACTCCAAAAAATATGAAACTTGGCAGGTTAGTTCAAAATAATATACTAAGTTATTCTAAAAAATTCAAAAAAAACTAAAAATTTTGAAAACGATAGGTTGCCTCCCACCAAGCGCCGCATTCAACGTCGTGGCATGATGCAAGTCAACTTTACCACTTTTCTCGCCACTTGGACGATATGAACTGGGCACCTAGCTTGGAGTCAAGCTTGTGACCACGAGTGATAGGGGGTGGTAAGTAGATGACCAAGCCAAGCAATAAATTCTTCATTTTGAACTTCTTGGATTTCATGTGAGGAATGTCATTTTTCCTTGTTGTTCTTTCAAATTGTAAAATGTATGGCCTTAATATTTCCTCCTTGCACCCCTTCATTGACTCGTGTAGTTCAACTCCCATCTCACCGCACAATTCCAATGTTGATAAATGCTTGGAATGTGACTTCAAACCTCTAACTTACAATTATTTCCGGAATTTGACATCATCTTTTTCCCCCGGACTAGAGTCAATCTCAACAATATTTTCAATCACCCCAGTCGACTCTAATCCCATATTTTTCCTGGCATCAATAACACTTATGGAATCGGTTGGCGGATGTTCACTTCTTGATTCCTCAAAGTAAAGCTCACTTTCTTCCTCGGAATTGGACTCTTCTTGGCTTCCTTCCACACTTTCAAATTGATAGGCATAATGAGCCTCCGTTAAAATTATCATTTGATCCCCCAAAGTGCGGATATGCCCATAATTTTGAATCACACCATGTTTCAAGTCCTCGAGTGCAAAGTTTTGCTTCTCCTCATTTTCTAGAATGGCCTCCAACATGAGCATCATCTTCTCATTTTAAGGATTTGAGAGTTCTTCTTGGTTTTGATCAAGTGCCAAGGAGGTATTTTCAACTTCAACCTCCAAGGAAGGTTCTTGGCTGTCACTCACTTCCGAGGCTTTTTGAACCCTTAAGGCTTCAATCATTTCATCCATTTGTGAGTGTAACCTTTCAAGTGCCAAGTCATTTTGGAGACTATTTTCCAAAAGCTCCTCCAAGGCATTTTGCTCTTTGTTTCCTCCTTCAAGTAGGCATTCCAACATGAGATTGAACTCTCCACTCCGGCCATGCTCAATTTCTTCCACTTCCTCATCCCTAAAATTCTCATCACAAAAATTAGATTCATCATAGCGGGGGCTTGGGGAAGGGACGGACAAATAAGCACAATCATACCAACGACCATTTTGACGACCACACTTATCACAAGTACTCCACTCATGGGTTTGATATTGTTTGCACAACCCACCCCCGGTTGAATTTAAACAATTTTGCCACGAGTGTGGTCCTCCACAATAAGGACAAGGGTCATCAAAGTATGAACAACTACCATCCGACCAATTTTCATTATATGATGCCATATATTTTTTTTTCATAAAACTAAGAAGATAAAAAAGAAACAAACAAGAAAAATAGACCAAGGTAAGAAAGATAATTACACAAATATTCACAAGTTTGGACCAAAGCACTTACACTTATTTCTCAAACAACCTAAATTACGCCAAATTGTTCCCCGACAACGGCGCCAAAATTTTATACGCTCAAATTACACTTTAAAATAGTGTAAGCGGTCGATGTCAAATATAATAACCCAATTAGGTTGGGCTCGAATCCAACAGAGAACAATATATAGGCAATTAGGAATGTAAGAGAATTATTGTAACGACCCAACCGGTTGTTTTGTGCTCTAGCTCATCATTCGGCAATTTGAGGCCATGAGCAGCTTCGTTTCAGGTATTATGACTCATAGGCATGGTCAAAATTGAATTTCGATAAATTCGTAGTCCGATTCCATGCTTACCAAGCTAACCCACTTCTTCGTATTTTGACTAATGTACCAAGATAGGGCGTCTCCAGTGAGACTTCTCATGAACAACTTCATGCGAATCCTCTCATCTTTACCAACTCCTATGAGCTTGTCACATTATATTCTTAGATGCACCTTTGAGTCACCTGTTTCGTCAAACATCTCGAACTTAGGAGGTTTGTATCCTTCCGGCATTTCTACATCTGGCTGAATACACAGATCCTCATAATTTAAATCCTCAATGCCTTTTCCCCATTCGACACCCTGGACTCGGCCTGTGAGCTTATTAAGTTCCTCTGCCATATTCTTGATGAGCAAGACCTTCTCGGCAGTTTCTGGTGTGTATGGGGTTTGTTGAGTGGGGTGAGGTAGAGTTTCTACATATATGGGGTTATTTTGGTGGATACTGGGGGTTTGAGTGTAGTGGTGATCATTGGTTGAGTTTTGTGGATCGGGAGTAGGTTGTGGTGTATTTTGGGGAGTAGGTAGTAGTTTACGGGTACTGAGTTGAAAGGTGTTGGTATTGGGGAGGAATTGGTATCGGTGGATGGTTAGGATTTTGATGAGGTGCGGCTATTAATGAGGTGCGGGAGGATTTTGTGCATGTTGGTTTGGTGTCTTTTGAGGAGGTGCTGGGTTTTGGGCATTTTGCTGGTTAATATTCGGACGTATAAAGTGAGTGAAAGGTTTGCCAAGTTGCGGACCTGCTCAAGTTCCCCTTGCAATTCAAGTATTTTCTGCTCCAGCCGTAGAACCAAATCGTTCTGCGCCGGAGTGCTCCGGCCGTCTAAAGTTTCAACATTATCCATATGCAGTGTTATCTTTCCTGATACCACTCGTATCATGCATCTTAACATTTCCCTTGCTTTTCGGATCACTTGGAGGAGAAGGACCTCTAGATCGGGTATGATATGCCGATGATGCCAGTATGCACGAACCAACCTTAGGGGATGAGAATAATCAAACAAAGAAAAAGGTAAACAAGTCAATAGGGAATTTTGGAAAGGATATTTGCAGTATTTAAACATGCATCATAAATTCGTGTCCTAATTTGGGAACTTCATTGTGCCTGAGGTAGGCCTAGTGACACGCCGATTTGGAGAAACTTAATGCCGATAATTGCCTAATTTCATTAATGTAATAAATAAGTCAAACCTCTAAAACAACAATAATAAAAGGAGTTACTAATGGCATTTGCCTTATTACAATCAAATTCTAAAACAACTCTAGAAAGGCAAGTAAACAATAATTCTAATCTGCTTGGTCCCGGAGGGACCCTCTACAAGCTTGGCCTTCTTGCTCCCATCGATTAGATTCCCCAGGTCGCGCATGTCTAGTAACAAATACGCCCTTGCTAGGTGCCCTTCTTTGTTGCCCTTTGTATTCCGACAATCCTCATTTTCCCTTCAAGTTCTGTCAGACCCTTCTCTAAATATTCCAACCTTGCCGTTGACTTTTTAGCAATTTCCCTCCACTCATTGATTGATTCCATGTCTACATTGTGTTGTTCCAAATGCCTGGCCTCGGACTCAAGGATTATTTTGTGCAACCTCTTGTATTTCACATGTGCTTCGGTAACTTCATCTATGACCCTATTTCCTCGATCGACCCCTGGCTCGAATTCTCCCGTTATGTCATCATCCAACCATGATAGGTAGAAATACGCATGACCGGTGTGGTACCGATCTGGCTCGATGGTATCCTTCTCCACAATAATCTTCAGATGCCACATGTGTTGGTCCTCACACTTGTATGGAATGGCATCACCTTGAAAATCTTCTTTGTAATGACTTATCTTGGAGACTCGCAGTATGTCTTGTTTTCTCCCAGCCTGTCGCATGACTCTGATAGGAACATAAGGATATATTCCCCCCAACCCGATCAACATCAAATAAGGATCATCCCTGGACCTGATGATGAACACGCTAGCAGGGAACCACTCGAATATCCAATGGACCTTGTCATCAGTCATATTGCAGAAAAAGTGTACCCAATCTATAGAATTTTCGTGTTGAGCAAAGTTGTCTGAGATGAAAGTCATTCTTTTCAGATGGTGGAAAGCTATGTAGTCATTCCATAGTCATCGTGGAAATTCCTGGTGATATTGTCTCTTTGAAGACGCCCCAACAACCATATCTACAGCAACAAATTGTAACCCTTACAGTTTCTAAACCCCTTCTTGCAACGGTCCACGGCTCAGTATATTTCTGCTACGACCATTGGGAAATTAGTGTAAGTCTGTCCTTCAATCCTTTCCATTAAAGTCTTGGTTACCACATCCAACCGAGTGTGAATCATGTCCCCTCGGATTCGAAATACTATCATACCCAAAAAATAGACGATGAACACAAAACCCCGACGATGAGTCCAACCCAGGAAAGTGATGGCGAACTCATCATGAAAAATACGTTAGGATGTGTTGTGCCCATATCGCTCGTAGAGGAAGTCGAAAGGTATGTAGGACTTCTTCAGGCAGACTAACTCGTCATTCTTTGTAAGACCCATCATTTTCAGAAATCTCCTAGAAGTGCGATTTTCTTGAACCAATAGTGTCACGACCCCTAATCCATATAGGCCGTGATGGCGCCTATCGTGGAACTAGGCTAGCCAACTACTAGGAGTAACATTTTAAGCCTTCCGTTTAAAATCATAAATCAAGATATTTCATTTAGATTTCATGTTCAAAAACATAATTAGTAGCAATAATACCAAAAGAGTCAAGTCTAACCACAGTCCCAACACCCGGAATCAACTATCATGAGCATCTAAAGAGGTAAATACAGTATCTGATAACAAGCCTTTAATAGTACAATCCGGGGAATACTAGAAATCTATGAACTAAAGAAAGGAAAGAAGGACAGCTGGGGACGCCGAGCAGCTACCTCTATCCTCGGTCAACTTCGAGCAAAAGAGAATAAGCTAACGCTAAGATCTAGTACCTAGATCTACACACAAAGGTGTAGAGAGTAACGTGAGTGCCAACTGAGTAAGCAACCAAAGTAACTAAGGACTTGATTGCAGTGACGAGCATTTTTCCAAATACTTTGCAAACTCCAGTTTCCCCATTTAAACTTGTATAAAACATTAGCTCAGCGTTTATTAAAGAGACTCAGTGTAAAATGGGTGAAAAACAATGATCTAACCATTTATAACCTCTCGGCACAATATCACTCATAAATAAGGTCTCTCAGTCACTCGTGACTCCATTAGCACAAGTCAAT
>ML248494.1:0-35508 GCA_005239495.1 Nicotiana undulata | reverse complement strand
TTGAATTGTGAACTGTCATTGTTGATATGAGATATGATTGTCTGGTGGGATCGGGTTACGCGCCGCAACAGGAGAGATAAGGGTGATATGTGAGAAGGGATAAGGGTGAGATGTGATTGTCTGGTGGGATCAGGTTGTACGCCGCAACAGAAACATAAGAAATGATTGTGATTGTTAGGTGGGATCGGGTTGCGCGCCGCAACAGAAGAAATAAGGGTGGAATGTTGAGAAGGGATAAGGGTGGAATTGTGATTGTGATTGTGATGAAGTGAGAATTGTGGAAGTTCCATTGTGTTTCTTTCTATATCTTTCTGCAGTGATTGTCTGACTCTCTGTCTGTCTCTTACCTGTGCATTGCTGAGTTTACTTAGAGTAAAGTTTCTTCATACATACCAGTACTATTCAAATGTACTGACGTCCCTTTTGCCGGGGGCGCTACATTCTTGTGATGATTGTAGGTGGTTCTATAGCAGGTACTCCAGCCCACCAATAGTAGTGCCTCCTCTACGTCCCATCAGCTGTTTTGGTGAGCCCCTTTCCTCTCGGGGCCCTGTGTGGTTCATGCCACCTCTTCTTCCGCATTTTCATTTTGGTATTTGTGTAGGGTATAGCCGGAGCCTTGTTACCAACAAGTATTACATAACTGCTTTGTACTCTTAGAGGCTCCGTAGACAGGAAATGTGGGTTATGTACATATGTATTTTTGGCAGTATAACTTGTAGACCCCGTAAAGTAAACCTATATGTTATGTATATTTTGTAAGTATTGTACCACATGTGGGTAATGACAGAAATCTAGAATTTAATTCCAGGTTGTAAGAATGTGTTTAAATTATAATTGAATAATGTACATTGGAATCACGGGGTAATACGTGGGATGGAAAAGGGAATCCAGGTCCGCTTGACTGGGGCTACCCGATCGAGCGCCGGTCGTGTCCCTCGGTTTTGGGGCATGAAATTCCCGCGGGATACACTCCCACGACATTCCACACCAGGTAACAAGTCTGCACATCCATACCACCGGCCACACTAATGTTGTAAAGAAAATCAAGAATCCGAAAATCAAAAAACAAAGTCCCTTACACAGGACACCAATATCAGGTGACGCTAAAGACAATACCAACTTACTCTACCCATCTGAATCATTTCTTGCTAATCACCGCTCTTGACATTCTTGTCGACACCAAACTGCAACCTTGATCCTTGACTTCAAATTCTCATGCCGCTTATGGTGGCTGTCAAGCCTCACACGTACCGCCACAAATCACATATATAACTTAAAACGCTGAGGGAACTGATCACGGCCACAATCATGATTCAACCATTACTATCTGACCCGTCTTCTTAAAATTTATTCTCAACTTGCCCTAGAAATAATAATAGCTCCATTCATTAACTTAACGAAACCAAACAACACTCATCTCGAGTGAACCAATCCACGAGACCACATCGTCTTAATACCCATGAACCATCTTATATTCTCCTTACGCACACAATAGTATCATCAACTGGTACACCCGTTCTACAAGACCTTCCTTGAATCCGAAGCTACTTATTCCCTTCCTCCAATTATGCACCACATAACCAATCATAACATAGAACATTCCAAGCCCCTTTTCATAGTCCACTGCAAAAGCTCGATACTTAACCATACTACGCACTCGAAATCCTTAGACACCGCACTTTGAATTTCTGAACCCACTAGAACTGTTGTTGAGAGTGACCCACTCTGACTTGTCCCCAAGTATGATCAAACTCCAAGGCCCTGCTATCACATGAACACCTTCTCAAAGAAGCACCCAATTGACTCACTTTCCTTGTACATCATATCTAAACGAAGCATAAACTCTGAGTCTTCCCAAAGCCTGAACATGAAACTATAAGGCCAAATATAGCACACATTCCCCAAATCCTTTGCTCAAGTTACCACTAATGTTTTCTTTCCTTAGTCCTAATAACTCACCAGTATGCCGATAACCAGAAACCTCACAAGTAGACAACCATGCAATCCAATCGTAGACGGTGGGGCCCTCCCTCTTAGCTTGAAGCTACAATTTCATAACCCTGGAACCTACCAAGATTCCTTCTTCTTCATTGACATGTCCTCGCACAATCAACCCGCCAAATTCCCAAATCTTCCTGTTAACCATTTCATAAACACTCGAAATCACTAGCCACATTTACATATTCGACCTCTTAATGGATAGCCAGTAAAGTTCTTCGTAGAAGCTTCATCAACACCACACAACCGCTAACCTGCTCACAGGAGATATCCCATATGTGGAAATTCCATGCCGACCTCTTTCAACGACGCTGCATTGAGTACATATGTGGAAATTCCTGGGTATGTGCTCATTCACCAGTTGTACAAGTACGTTCACTCCCCATTAACATCAACTACAGGTGCGACAATACATTCCAATCCGAAGTCATGTTGCATCCCTCTTCATATCAAGCAACTCCTTCTCGTCGTATGCAATCTTCCTCAGTATAGTAGCCAATATTCCAAATTAGTCCGTATACCTAGTCATTGTCCACCATAAATCCCAAATCACTCTAAGCTTTCCCTAAGGCGTGTAACTATCCAACCACAGGACCCATGTGATACTCTGCCACTCTTCCACTTTGGTCAAACCCTCCCCCTTAAGCAACTACTCGACTTTCGCTTCTCACACTTGGCCTTCTAGAAATTTAACCACCACAAGAAACCTCCCATATGTCCTTCATCATCCTCCGCTGCCCAATCGTTGCCTTAAATCAAAATCCGTCTCTATAGCACTTGAACCAATAGATCGCTACCAACTTTATAGCCTCACCAAAGATCATCCTTCTCGAACCATTAACATAAGGAACTATGATTCGATCATGAACCACTGCACACTGCGATCTCTGATAGCCGCTTCCCCGACACTATTTTACAATACCCTGCCCCAAAGGCGGATTGAAGAGGACCATAACATCGATGAACTTAACACATTCAATCAAGGACGATGACACCACCTCACAGATGAAAATTCCACCATGCTCGAAAATACTAAGTCTTTTTACCTCATCAACCCAAATGTGAACACTTATAGTCCAATTGCCTTTCCTCCGCTGGAAATAAAACATTGAACCTCTGAATCATGCACTGAGAAAAAGCTCCTTTCAAGTCGTTCACTACCCCGACACATAGACAAGCATCCAACCATTACATCAATACCGTGGGATAACAACTCATGAACATCATAGAAATATGTGCATAGCCTCAAGACCATCGAAAATACAACTACTGAGCTGAAATGACAGAACATCCTTTTGCAAGGCGACGACATTAACCCAATCGAATATGCAGGGAGAAACATCCTGCACCACCTCTGCAGTACCATCAAAATTTCTTAATTTCCAATTTATAACAAGCGCTTCACGTTGCATAAGATTGAATAGGAAAGAAATAAAGGCATAAGCCTCAAAGGAAACAAATCGCACGATGAGGAATCATGAAGGGAAGTGCTCCTAACAACCTTGTAGCTTCTCGAAGATAAGTACAAACATCTCTGTACCGATCCGCAAGACTTTACTAGACTTGCTCATTACCCGTGATACCTAGGTGAACCTATTGCTCTGATACCATGTTGTCACGACCCAAAGTCCATTAAAGGTCGTGATGGAGCCTAACACTGCTGTCAGGCAAGCCAACAATTAAATGATTAACTTTATTACTTATTTTAGTACTTTTGAAATCATAATTTCCTTCGATTAAAATGTAAGAGATGAAATTTACAAAGTGAATGGCAATATTTTTATAACTTTAAAACAAAACAATCCAAAAATATCCCCAAAACCCAGTGTCACAAGTGCATGAGCATTAACTAGGAAGTATGATAAAATAGAACATTTGTCTAGAATACAAAATTAGACAGGAAAAAAATGTAAAATACCTCGGATAGAGACTTTATGCGTGATGCAGACTCGTAACGTGGAATGCAGTTCACCTAAATCCCACAATAACCACGCCTTTGCGCCCACCAGGCTACTGGACATAAATGCACCTGCACAAAAATGTGCAGCAAGTGTAGTATGAGTACGTAAATCAACGCGTATCCAGTAAGTATCCAGTCTAACCTCGAAGAAGTAGTGATGAGGGGTCGACTTTGACACTTACTATGGATTTAATAGAACGACTGTAAACTCAATAACATGAAGTAAGTAAACAATTCTTTTATTAATAGGAAAGTTCCAAATTTATTTTCGTCACTTAACACTTTGTATCTCAGGCCCATGAAGCAACATCAATTATTATTTATTCCAAATATTTATCATGCGCAAACAATGTCGACGTCGTACGACCCAACCCAACATAAATATTTAAATTGTGCACTGTCGAGGGTCGAACAACACGAACCATAGGTGCATCTATCTTCTACCAAGGCGTTCGACCCTCTCCAAAAAAGAAAATACTTTAAAGAAACATAAATTCTCAATAACAATCAAGTGTCCCATTCACAAATTCAAATAAGTGAAATTTAACCTTTTACAATTTTATAATCAATTTCAATATGACTTAAGCAATTAAGTTATCAAGTAGGGGCAAACATTGCAAGTATAGCATGATATGAGTCCTAGACTACTCGGACAATAGCATAATTAGTAGCTATGTACGGACTCTTTTCACCTCCTGCGTACGTATCCCCCACAAATAGGAGCACATATTGATCAATTCACCTATGAAGGTTAATTCCCTTTTACAAGGTTAGAAAAGAGACTTACCTCGCCCCGAAGTTCCATAATCGGCTCCAAAGCCTTTCCAACAACTCAAACCGATACCCATCGCTCCAAAACTAGTCAATAAATGTGCAAATCCTTAAATGTATACTCTAATACTCATTATAATTCAATTTACAAAAATTTCCAACAACGCACGAAAAGTCGATAAAATTACCCTCTGGCCCAGGTGCCCGGATTTCAAATGTTTTTGAAGATAAACATTACCCATAACCCTACGAACTCAAATATATAATTTATTTCTAATTCCAAGCCCAATTTCGTGGTGAAACTCCAAAAATACCTATTTCTAGGTTTTCTACCAAACCCCCAAATTTCCACAAATTTTTCATGAATTGCCATATTAAAATCCATATATAATCCAAGTATTTAACTTGCAATAGGTGGGAGTCACCTACTTTGACATAGATGATAAACATGGAGCTCCAAATCGCTCCTAGGTCGGCTCCCATGGAGGAAATGAGCCAAACCCGTTTTTGCAAACTTATACACTGCCTAGACGACCCTTCTTCGTGATCGCGGAAATACCTTCGCGATCGCGAAGGCTAAAAATGCTGCCTCCCAGAATTCCTCTACGCGTTCTCGACTAAAGGGCTGCGTTAACGAACCTGGTGATCCCCCTACACTTTTCGTTTCGGGCTTCAAGCCGTGTTCGTGAAGGCTAAATGCATGGCGGCCCAATTCCCTACCTCTTCGCGTTCGTGTACACCTACTCGCGTACACGTATGCTGTTTAGGCCCACTCCTGTGTTCGCGTCCCATGCATCGCGTTCGCGATGAACAACACAATAGCCCAAAAATCCCTTCTTCATGTACGCGAGACTCCCTTCGCGTTCGCGAAGGACAATACCGGAACCAGTAACAACAATTCCAAAATAGCTCAAAATAATCCGAAACACACCCGAGAACCCGTCCTATCACACAAACCAGTCCCATAACATATCAAAAACCTGATCGAGCCCTCAATTAAGATCAAACAACATCGCAATCATGAATCATACCCTAATTCGAACTTAATGAACTTTAGAATTTTAGACTTCCACATTCGATGCCAAAACCTATCAAATCACGTCAGATTGACCTCAAATTTTGCACACCAGACACATTCGTCATTATGGACCTACTACAACTTCCGGAATCGAAACCCGACATAAAAGAATTCCACTCCCGACCAAACTTCCCAAAAACCTTCAGAATCCAACTTTCGCCAAATGACCCCAAAATGACATACGTACCTCCAAATCCACATCGGTACGTGCTCCTACGACCAGGATCACCATACGAAGCTATTCCCAGGCTTGGAATCCCAAATGGACATCGATAACATTGAAATTCACTTCAACCAAAATTCATGAAATTCTTCCAAAGTATCAACTTTCCACAATAGACGCTGAATCACTCCCGGGTCATCCAAAACCCAATTTGAATATACGCCCAAGTCCAAAATCATTATACGAGCCTGTTGGAACATTCAATTCCCAATTCTGAGGTCGTTTACTCAAAAATCACACCTTAGTCAAGTTTTCCAACTTAAAGCTTCCGACATGAGAATTTGCTTTCCAAATTAACTCCGAAATCTACGAAATTCAATTCCGACCACACGTACAAGTCATAATACATGAAGTGAAGCTCCTCATGGACTCAAACCGCCGAACGACATGCTAGAACTCAAAACGACCGGTCGGATCGTTACATCCAAAAGGAACTAAAGGAGGTTTATTTTATTGTCCCAAAGAAATGAAGGTAATTCTTGGGAAAAATGCCAAAATTTTAGAATATGACTATTTAATAAACCATATTCCTAGAAATAAAATAGTTATACAGGAATTAAGTAATGGAATAACTAATGACTCATCTCTAGAACGTATCCCGGAAGCCAGTATTGAGATACACTCCATTATCGTAGTGGGAGAAATGTCAATAGGCAGCAGAGCACACAAGAGCAATTGCCTAACATCTCACTACCCCAAAGTAGTAGGAGTAATTTTGAGTAACCTGGTATTGTTGAGCAACCTGAAATTGTTGTGCAACCTGCACTTCAGGAAGAAGTTAATGATATCTCAGCACCGCAAGGTGTGGAGGATAACATTGAGGCTTCAGTTCTGGAAAATGATACTGTTATTCAACAACAAAATCCAATTGCACCTGTAGTGACTAGTCGTAGTGGGAGAATTATTAGAAAACCTCTCTGGTTTGCGCTCTTCGGAGAATCTTATGATAAAATCCCTAAAGAGTCTAATACGGAACCTCTTAATTATGACGAAGCACTACATGATACAGACATTGATAAATGGGTTGTTGATATGAAATCTAAAATGGAGTCCATGTACTCAAATCACGTTTGAGATCTTGTAGAACCACCTACTGGAGTCAAACCCATTGGTTGTAGATGGATCTATAAGAAATAGAGAGGAGTGGATGGAAAAGTGAAAACTTTTAAAGCTAGGCTTGTTGCAAAATGGTTTACTAAAAAAGAAGGGATCGATTATGAGGAATTTTTTTTTGCCAGTAACCATGCTTAAATCCATTAGAATTCTCTTATCTATTGTTGCTCATTATGATTATGAGATTTGGCAGATGGATGTCAAGACGACTTTTCTGAATGAAAGTCTTGATGAGTGCATCTATATGGCACTACTAGTTGGTTTCATAAAAGTGGTAATGCACATATGTTGTGTAAATCAAAGAAGTCCATTTATAGATTGAAACAAGCTTCTAGAGCATGTAATATTGCGTTGACACATCTCTTAAAACCTTCGGTTTTGATCAATGTGAAAACGAGTCTTGTGTCGATAAGAAGTGGGATGGAGATAAAGTTACTTTTTTGGTTTTGTACGTAGATGACATTTTGCTTATAGGAAAAATATATGAGCATGTTGAATTCAGTAAAGGATTGGTTATCCTCGCGTTTTGATATGAAGGACTTGGGACAAGCGACATATATCCTTGGGATCAAGCTTGTGCAAGATCGCAAGCGAAGGATATTAGGCTTATCCCAAGCACTTTATATTGATACTATTCTAACCAGGTTTAGCATGCAAGCTTCCAAGAAAGGTTTTTTCTCTTTTAGGCATGGAATCTCTTTGTCAAAAGATCACTCCCCAAAAATAACTGATGAGATAGAAAAGATGAAGGCGGTCCCATATGCTTCTGTTATAGGGAGTCTCATGTATGATATGTGTTGATACCCAATTTTTCCCTATATTATTTGTTCAAATGCATATATACCTTCAAAACTATGCATTAGCATCAATTGATATTTTTTCATAATTTTTACATTTTTTTAGGGATTTTAAATCAATTTATCCCACTATTTTATTTATATAAATAGTTACAAATTGCATGACAAGGGACTTTATAAAAATTTCATAGTTTAATTTTACTGTTTATATTTATATTAAGCTCAAATTATTTCATAAGTAGCCATATTTATATTTTTTGGTTACAATTGCAATAACTTTGCAATTATAGCCCATGCATGTGTCACGACCCAAATCCTAATTCAGGTCGCGATGGAGCCCAACAGCGGGGTTAGGCAAGCCGATATAACTTTCACTAAGTGATACCCTTCCCATTCGATCAAACAAGTTAATGGTTACCAGTTTATAACAACTAACATGAAACTAGCCTTGACTGAAGGTAAAATCATAGAAGATAGAAGGCCGAAATAAAACATTCACATAGGTATACATCCCAAAACCCCCAAAAAAAAAAATTATATACCGCGTGTGTGCCAGGAACTAGTGTCACGGGCAACTATTGAATATACAATGACTATAACATATACAGTGTCTCAGTCTGAATGAAATAGACATAGAGCATAACAAAAGAAACTCCAGGGTGCTGCTAGGAAGTCGCCAGGAAAGAANATATATGTACCCAGTGAGTATCCCGTCTAATCTCGAAGAAGTAGTGATGAGAGGTCGACTCAATACTCACTAAGGTCCAACAGTCGTAAAGTAAGAAAGATGTAAAGAAAACTGTGGCAAGTAAAACAAATAATCAAGTACATCAATATCCGGCATCAAATAACAATCTCAAATCAAACAAGTTTGGTATCCGCCGTGGCGTACGGCCCACTCCCATATGGTACTCAATCTCGCCATGGCGTACGGCCCGATCCCACCCTGGTAGTCTCAATTCGCCGTGGCGTACGACCCGATCCTACCCTGGTAGTCTCAATCTCGCCATGGCGTACGGCCCGATCGCACCCTGGTAGTCTCAATCTCGCCGTGGCGTATGGCCCGATCCCATAATATAATCAATCATCACTCGGCCGTGGCGTACAGCCCGATCCCATAATATAATCAATCATCACTCGGCCGTGGCGTACGACCCGATCCCATAATATAATCAATCATCACTCGGCCGTGGCGTACGACCCGATCCCATAATATAATCAATCATCACTCTGCCGTGGCGTACGAACCGATCCCATCCCATGATTCTCTTATCACACTTAAATCAAGTCAAGTATCACAACGTTCAAAGACAACAATACCAATCACACAAGTATACAAGTCATGTCTATGCTACAACAGGGGAAAACAATGAGCATGTTGTGTCCTAACTACCCGGACGAAGCAGTAATAGCCACTACGTACGGACTCTCGTCACTCGGTGCGTTTGAGCCCCCAAACAAGATCACATAGCAAACAAGGTTACCTAAAGGGACAATTTCCCTCTTACGAGGTTAGGAAGGAGACTCACCTCGATAAAAGCACTCCTCGGACCAAGGACCGGATCAAAAGATGCGCCCGAAACTCCGAAACTACTCTTGACGGTTCACAACTATCCAAACATAGCATAATTGAATCAATTTAAGGTTCAAGAAGGAGAATTAGCAAGAATTCCTAAAATTTAACATTCTTGGCGATTTTTGAAATTTCGACCCCTGGCCCACGCTTTCAGATTTTGAAAATTCTTGAAGGATTAAATTACCTGTAGTCTAAGGATAGAAATTATATAATTTATTTAGGAATTCAATGGCTAAGAAGGGGTAATTCACTAATTTTTCCAAAGTCCCATTTACAACCCAAAACCTAGATTTTTCCAAGAATTAGTAGTTGATTTGTTTGTTAATTCATGTATGAAACTAGATAAATGAAAAGAGTTTACTTACCTCTACTGAATTTGGGTCAAGAGCAGGTTCTTGAAGCCTCTAGAACTCTCTAATGGAGGTGAAATGGTTGAAAAATGAAGAAGACCCGTGTTTTGGAACTTAAATATGGACTGCCCACAGGGATTCCCGCACCTGCGACTTTGGGACCGCAGGTGCGGTCCCGCACCTGCGAAGAATTGGCCGCACCTACGGAGGCTGGACCTGGGAGCTGGGGTCGCACCTGCGGACTCGCACCAGCGGGCACAAGTCCGCACCTACGGAGGTAGAGGGGTCTACGGGTTTTTCGCACTTGCGAGGCTGGGACCGCATGTGCGGTTCGCACCTGCGACTGGTAAACCGCAGGTGCTGTCACACCAGAAGCAGCCACACCAGTAGTGGATTTTGCTGGTTTTTGGCCCCGTGCGGGCTCTGGGAAGCCCCTGGGCCCACCCGAGCCTCCGACAAAATATACCAACAAGTCCCAAATCATATGACGGACTCGCTCGAGCTCACGGAACACTCAAAACATCACTAGAACTTGAAATCACCCTCCAAACCCCTTCAATTCAAACTTAAGACTTTAAGAACTCTAGAAGTCATTTCATTGCGCCAAACGGGTCTATACTACTCGGAATGACCTCAAATTTTACAAACAAGTCATAAATGACTATACGGAACTATTACCGGTCCCGGAATTCCATTCAGACCTCGATAGCATAAATTCACGTCCCAACCCAAATTTCAAAGATAAGGAAATCCTGATTTCCATTTCGGGCGCCGAAATGCTTCCGGGTCATCAAAAACCCGAGCCGAACATACGCCCAAGTCCAAAATCATTATACGGAGCTACTGGAGCTGTCAGAACTCGATTCCGAGGTCGTTTGCTCGAAATGTTGACCGAAGTCAAACTTGGCCAAATAGGCCAACCTTAAGGAACCATGTGTTCCTAAACCATCCAAATCATTCCCAAATCATGAACCACCCACTCCCGCGAGTCACAAATCACGAATAGCCGCTAAGGAAAGTTTCATTCAGGGAAACAGGATCCTAATACGCAAACAACCGGCTGGGTCATTACATGCTCCCCATCTGAAACAAACGTTCGTCCTCGAATGGGTCTAGAATCGTACCTGAAGTGCTGAATAGCTGTGGATATCTGCTCCGCATGTCCTGCTCGGACTCCCAAGTCCCCTCCTCAACTGGTTGGCCCCTCTACTGGACCTTAACCGCAAAAACTGTCTTAGACCTCAACTGGCGGTCCTGCCTATCAACAATATCCATTGGCTCCTCCTCGTAGCCTAACTTCTCATTTAACTAAATAGTGTTGTAATCAACCACGTGCGAGAAGTCGACATGATACCTCCGAAGAATGGAAACATGAAAAACTGGGTGAACTCCTGATAAGGCTGGAGGCAAGGCAAACTCATAAGCAACCTATCCAACCCGCTTCAACACCTCGAAAGGAACTATAAACCTAGGGCTTAGCTTGCCCTTCTTCCCGAATCTCATAATGCCCTTCATCGGAGAAACCTTCAACATAACCTTATCTCCCTCCATGAATGATACATCACGTGCCCGCTGATCTGCGTAGCTCTTCTGCCTAGACTGTGCTGTACGGAGCCTCTCCTGAATAATCTTCACCTTTTCCAAGGCATCTCTGACCAGATCTGTACCGTATAACTTGGCCTCACCAGGCTCAAACCACCCAATCGGAGAACGGCATCGCCGACCATATAAAGCCTCAAATGGATCCATCTCGATGCTGGACTGATAACTATTATTGTATGCAAACTCCGCCAAAGGTAGGAACTGGTCCCACTGACCCCCGAAATCAATCACGCAAGCCCTGAGCATATCCTCCAGAATTTGAACTGTACGCTCTGACTGGCCATCAGTCTGAGGGTGAAAAGTTGAACTGAGGTCTATCTGAGTACCCATCTCGCTGTGCAAAGCTCTCAAGAAGTGCGAAGTGAACTGAGGACCCCGATATAAAATGATAGACACCGGCACACCATGCAACCGGACTATCTCACGAAGATAAATTTGAGCCAACCTCTTTGTAGTGTATGTAGTAGCCACAAGAATGAAATGCGCCGATTTGGTCAGTCTGTCCACAATGACCCAAACCGCATCAATCTTCCACAAAGTCCGAGGCAACCCAACCACGAAGTCCATAGTGATTCGCTCCCATTTCCACTAGGGAATGGGCATCTGCTGAAGTAAGCCTCATGGCCGCTGATACTCGTACTTAACTTGCTGAATATTAAGACACTTGGCCACATACTGAACAGTGTCCTTCTTCATCCGCCTCCACCAGTAGTGCTGCTTCAAATCACGGTACATCTTCGTCGCTCCTGGGTGAATAGAGTACCGAGAACTGTGCGCCTCTACTAGAATCCTTTCCCTCAGGCCATCAATATCCGGAACACACAATCGACCCTGGAGTCGCAGAACACCATCCTCGCCTAAGGTAACCTCCTTGGCCCTGCCCTGGACCACCGTATCCCGAAGCTCTGCTAGACGTGGATCATCAAACTGTCGAGCCTTGATCTCTCACAATAATGAAGACTACGCAACAACATGAGCCAAAACTCGACGAGGCTCGAAAAGGTCCAATCTCACTAATCGATTTGCCAAGGACTGAATGTCCAAGGCTAAAGGCCTCTCCTCAGCTGAAATGTAGGCCAAACTACCCATACTAGATGCCCGCCTGCTCAAAGAATCTGCCACTATATTTGCCTTTCCCGGATGATACAGAATAGTGAGATCATAGTCCTTCAACAACTCAAGCCACCTCCGCTGCCTGAAATTAAGGTCCTTCTGCTTAAGCAAGTACTGCAGGCTACGGTGGTCGGTATAGACCTCACAAGATACACCGTACAAATAATGCTGCCATATCTTCAAAGCATGAACAATCGCCGCCAACTCCAAATCGTGCACAGGGTAATTCTTTTCATGAACCTTCAGCTGGCGCGAAGCATAAGCAATGACCCTGCCATCCTGCATCAGCACACACCCCAACCCGACGTGTGAAGCGTCGCAATACACTGTATATACTCCAGACTGAGAAGGCAATGATAACACTGGTGCTGAAGTCAATGCTAACTTGAACTTCTAAAAGCTCGCCTCAAAATCGTCGGACCACTGAAATGGAGCATTCTTCTGAGTCAATTTAGTCAATGGGGCTGCAATAGAAGAAAACCCAACCGACGGTAGTAGCCTGCTAAACCTAGAAAACTCCTGATCTCGAAAGCTGAAGTAAGACGTGGCCAACTCTGAACTGCCTCAATCTTCTGCGGATCAACCTTGATACCCTCACCAGAAACCATATGCCCCAGAAATGCCACAGACTGCAGCCAAAACTCGCACTTGGAGAACTTAGCATATAGCTTCTGCTCTCGCAAGGTCTGAAGTACAACTCTCAAATGCTGCTCGTGCTCTCCCAGGATCCTTGAGTAGATCAATATATCATCAATGAAAACAATAACGAAGGAGTCGATATACGGCCTGAATACCCTATTCATCAAGTCCATAAATGCTGCTGGGGCATTAGTCAAGCCAAAGGACATCACTAAGAACTCATAGTGGCCATATCTGGTGCGAAATGCAGTCTTCGGGACATCAGAAGCCCGAATCTTCAACTGGTGGTAGCCTGACCTCAGATCAATATTATAGAACACACGAGCACCCTGTAGCTGGTCAAACAAATCATCAATGCGCGGCAGAGGATACTTGTTCTTGATGGTCACTTTATTAAACTGGCGATAGTCAATACACATCCGCATAGACCCATCCTTATTCTTCACAAATAGGACTAGAGCACCCCACGACGACACACTTAGCCTAATGAATCCCTTGGCCAACAACTCCTCAAGCTGCTTCTTCAGTTCCCTTAGCTCCTTAGAGGACATACGATAGGGAGGAATAGAAATTGGCTGAGTATCTAGAGCCAAATCAATGCAGAAATCTATATCTCGATCTGGGGGCATTCCTGGAGGTCTGAAGGAAACACATCCGGAAACTCATGAACGACAGGCACTGAATCAATGGTAGGAGACTCGGTGGTGGTGTCCCGCACATAATCAAAATAAAACAGACACCCTTTCCCGACCATATGCTGAGCTTTCATGAAGGAAATGACCCGGCTGAAGGCACTAACTGAAGAACCCCTCCACTCTAACCTCGGTGACTCAGGCATGGCTCATGTAACTGTCTTGGCATAGTAATCCAAGATAGCATGATAAGGAGATAGCCAATCCATTCCCAAACTAACCTCGAAATCAACCATATCAAGCAACAACAGGTTGGCTCTGGTCTCAAATCCACATAAAGTAATCACACAAGACCGGTAGACCCGATCTACCACTACAGAGTCACCCACAGGAGTGGATACATACAAGGGAGAACCCAAAGACTCATAAATAACATCCAGAAAATGGGCAAATAATGCCGAAACATATGAATATGTAGACCCTGGTTCAAATAGCATTGAAGCCTCTCTACCACAGACCGAAATAATACCTGTAATCACCGCGTCTGATGCCACTGCATCTGCCCTGGCGGGAATAGCATAAAATATGGCTGGAGCACCCGAAGACTAAGCTCTCCCAGGACGAGCTGGAGCTGAACGACCCCCTCCTGATTGCCAACCTGACCTCCACCCCTAGGTGGTCGTGCTGCTGGTGCTGTAATCATAGGCTGCTGGCTCTGCTGCACGGCCTTGCCCAGATACCTGGGACAAAACCTCCATGCGTGACCCAGACCCCCACACTCGAAGCAACCCCCTGGCACTACTGCACGCTGCCCTGAAGAGGAGCAACCCTGAATAGCTGAAGAGCAGTGTGAATCCTATGGTAAAGCACTGGGATAAGAACTGGAGGATCTCAGATGGCTAGAATAACTGCTGGGTGCACTCTGGATGGCTGGAGGATGATAGGAGCGCTCTGGCATGGCGCTAAACTAGGGCCTGACTGGAACAACCCTAGGAGGTACTGAAGGTGCCGAATAGGAAGGCCTGCTGGACTGGACACCTCCGTACTGACCCCTGGCCCTAGCTGGAGCCCCTTTGAAGTCACCTACGAACCTGGGCCTCTTGTCTTGCTGACCCTGCTCTCTACCCCTCACACGGTAACCCTCGATACGTCAAGCTATCTCGATTACAAGCTGATATGGGGTACCCATATCTACCTCTCTGGCCATGGAAGTCCTGATACCCAGATGTAAGCTCGCCACAAACCGTCGAACCCTCTCAGCATCTGTGGGCAATATCATGAGAGCATGGCGGGTTAACTCTGAGAACCTGGACTCATAATCTGACACAGACATCTAGCCCTGCTCTAACCTCTCAAACTGACGCCGCAGTTCCTCCCTCTTAGACGGTGGAATGTATCGGTCCAAGAATAACTGAGTAAACTGCTCCCAAGTAACCGGTGGAGACCCTGCTGGTCTACTGAGTACATAAGACTGCCACCAGCGGCGAGCTCTGCCCTCAAGCTGGAAGGTCGTGAAATCTACCCCATGTGACTCTAATATCCTCATGTTGTGCAGTATGTCCCTGCACCTCTCGATGAAACCCTGTGCATCCTCCCCCCGGTCACCCCGAAGGTCAGAGGGCGAAGCTGGGTCCATCTACCCAGCAACTTCTGCTGGTCTATCTCTGCAACTGGCCTGGGCTCCAGTGCTGCCACCCAGGCTAAACCGCGATCACTGGTGGAATATCTGGAGTACGATGTACTGCTGCTGCTGGTCCTGTAGCCTGAGCGGTAGGGGTCTGAACTCCCCCTCCTGCCTGAGAAGTAGAAGGATCTGATGGAAGTACACCCGCCTATCACATAGTATCCATGAACCTTAGCATACGACCCATGACCTCCTGGAAGCCCGGCGCCGTCATAAAATCAGCTGGTGGTTGAGCTACTGGAGGCAGCTCATCCTCCTCCTCAACATAAGGGTCCTCAATTGGTGCAACCGGTACAGCTCTGGGACGCCCTCGCCCCTTCCTACGAATAGGAGCCCTACCCCTGCCCCTGCCACGGCCTCGAGCGGCGAGGGTAGCAGCCTCTCCTAGGTCAGGAACATGTGAAGCACGCGTCCTCACCATCTGTGGTAGAATAGAAGAACAGGTTTGAGTACATCATCGATTGCACGATAGGATATGAACAAAAGGAGTTTCTTAACACCCTGTAGCCTCTTGAAGATAAGTAAAGACGTCTCTGTACCGATCCAGAAGACTCTACTGGGTTTGCCCGTGACTCGTGAGACTACGTGAACCTAAAGCTCTGATACCACGTTGTCACGACCCAAATCCTAATTCAGGTCGCGATGGAACCCAACAGCGGGGTTAGGCAAGCCGATATAACTTTAACTAAGTGATACCCTTCCCATTCGACCAAACAAGTCAATGGTTCCCAGTTTATAACAACTAACATGATACTAGCCTTGAGTGAAGGTAAAATCATAGAAGATAGAAGGCCGAAATAAAACATACACATAGGTATACATCCCAAAACCCCAACAAAAAAATATTATATACCACGTGTGTGCCAGGAACTAGTGTCACGAGTGTCAGGGGCAACTACTGAATATACAATGAATACAACATATACAGGGTCTCAGTCTGAATGAAATAGACAGAGAGCATTACAAGAGAAACTCCAGGGTGCTGCTAGGAAGTTGCCAGGAAAGCAGCTCACCTTGAAGTATGACCACGCTATCAATATCTGGCACCGACCTGAAAATCAGATGGACCAGCCTCTGGACCTGTACAGTCAAGTACAGAAAAGGAAAGAAAGTGCAACATGAGTACATATATATAAATATGTACCTAGTGAGTATCTCGTCTAATCTCGAAGAAGTAGTGACGAGAGGTCGACTCGATACTCACTAAGGTCAAACAGTCGTAAAGTAAGCAGGATGTAAAGAAAATTGTGGCAAGTAAAACAAATAATCAAGTACATAAATATCCGGCATCAAATAACAATCTCAAATCAAACAAGTTTGGTATCCGCCGTGGCGTACGACCCGCTCCCATATAGTACTCAATCTTGCCATGGCGTACGTCCCGATCCCACCCTGGTAGTCTCAATCTTGCCGTGGCATACGGCCCAATCCCACCCTGGTAGTCTCAATCTCGCCGTGGCGTACGACTCGATCCCACCCTGGTAGTCTCAATCTCACCGTGGCGTACGACCCGATCCCATAATATAATCAATCATCACTCTGCCGTGGCGTACGGCCTGATCCCATCCCGTGATTCTCTCATCACACTTAAATCAAGCCAAGTATCACAACGTTCAAAGACAACAATACCAATCACACAAGTATACAAGTCATGTCTATGCTACAACAGGGGAAAATAATGAGCATGATGTGTCCTAACTACCCGGACGAAGCAGTAATAGCCACTACGTACGGACTCTCGTTACTCGGTGCGTACGTAGCCCTTATAATCTGTTAATTATTTTTATCAATTATTTTATCAATTATTTGGGTATTTAACAAATAGGTCTTTTATTTCAGCCTTAACCCTTTTAATACCAGCCCAAAACCCCCTTTTAATATTAACCCAAAAACCAGCCCAAAAACCCCTTAGTCTCAATCTACATACACCTGACCCAATCACCCCGATTAATCGTAGCCGTTGATCATTTTGATCCGCCGTCACTCGTTCCCTCACCCATCCAATTCACTCTCAACTCACCCTAACCCTAATCGCCGTCACCAGCGAGAGAACCCTTTCTATGGTGTTTTTGTGCCTTCTCTGACCACCCCTGGTCTCCTATTCTCCATGTCTCTTCGATTTCATGAGTCCTTGAGAAGATCTCAAAGAAAACCAACCTGTTGTGGTTTGAAACTTGTTTACCGGCCTATCTCAGGCCATTTTTGTTTGTAAGTAAGATCTCCTCTTGTTTTTATTACGAATCCATGGGTTTTTGACTGATTCTCTTCATCTCTACTATTTTTTGAAAACCCTAGTTCATTACTATTCGATTCTTCTTAGATCTTTATGGATCTGAGGTGATTCGAGTGTTATTAGGTGTTTTTCTTTAAAATCTCTTGTTTTAATTAGCTATTTCGATTTTTAGTCACTCTTTCTAAAACTAGGTTTTTCCCAAACTTTCTTCAAAAGATTTTTCTATTTCAATGTTTAATGTGTTCATCCCTTTACGTATTTGACTAATTTTTGCATGAATGCTCGAACCCTAGATGTTTCTAGTGGTTATAGTGACTTCTTCTTCTTTCTTTTATTATGGTGATTTCTGGGAATCGGTTGTGCTAACTGGTTGTCACGACCCGAATTCTTACTCAGGTCGTGATGGCGCCTAATGCCGAAGTCAGGCAAGCCAACACTAGTTACTAACAAAATTACTTAAGCAAATGAGATGTTCGAATACTTATCCAGTTTTAATTTAAGCAGTCCTTAAATGAAAGTGAGGAAACGAGGCAATGTAATTTAAAGTAACTCAAAAATCGTTTGCCAGCATAAAACAGAGTAGTATAATACTAGTGAATCAACTACATGTGCCAAGACCTAGTGTCACAAGTCCACAAGCGACTAGTGGAATACACAAACACACAAAATGAATGTACAACTGTCTGAAAGGGGGTAGACAGGAATATCCCAAAAATGATAGAAACTCCACAGTACCGCTGCAGAACGCCAGGAAGAGCAGCTCATCGTGTAGTCAAATCCCGGTAGTACTTTCAGCGACGAACACCCGAATGGTGACCAGGTGCAACAACCTCAGAACCTGTACATTTAAGTACAGAAGTGTAGCATGAGTACATATAAACAAATATGTACCCAGTGAGTATCCCGTCTAAACTCGAAGAAGTAGTGACGAGAGGTAGACGTGTTACTCACTAGGGTCGTCATCAATAATATGATTTAATGAATCTAAACATTAATAATCATTTATGGAAAACAAGTAGACATGAAGCATTAGTTTACGAAGATAACAATCTCCCTGCAGGGGCCAAGTAACAATATTGAACAAAATGAATCACAAGTTTCTTTCTCACAGAACAATTTGATTGGTAAGAATAATAATAAGACTCTCAATCAAGCACATAGCATACAATATGCCGAGGCGTACGGCTGAAGAGACGCAGAAATTTAAATGTGCACTTTCGAGGGTCGAGCAACACGAACCATAGATGCATCTATTACTCCGCTCGCGAATCGATCATGCGACGCGGTTGACATAAATATAAGGCTACCCCGCTCACGGATTATACATGCGACACGGGTGCTCGTAGACATACACAAAAATATTAGGAAATTCAGGAATTTCTCATGGATTATTCTTTAATTCAAGGATTTATGCACTTAAGTTACACATAGCTTCCGAATTTCTCATGTCAATTTAAAGGATAATGAGCAACCAGGTACACAAGTAAAGATGCAGGTAAGGCGCATGGAGGCATGCTTGTGAAATCCTAATTTCTACCCGACACAACAAAGTAGTAGCTACGCACGGACTCTCGTCACTTTGCGCGCACGTAGCCCCCGCAAATAAGGACAATTCAATCGCTTACATTTACCTATGGGGGCGATTCCCTCTTACAAGGTTGGAAAGGAGACTCACCTCGTGTAGGATCAACTTCCTGGCCAAGAACGCGCCCGAAACTCCAAACCTTACACCCGAGGACCCGAAACTAGTCAAATGATATATAAATACGTCAATGCATGCTCAAAGTGTGGAAATTCTCCTACTTATTTAGTAAATTCACCATTCTTGAAGAAATCCCAAAATACACCCTCCGGGCCCACATGCTCGGATTCCGAAAATTTTTCGAAGATAACACTCACCCATTGCCTAAGGGTCATTAATATATAATTTTTATATGAATTCATGGTAGAAAAGTGGTGAAATTCCCTAAAGTTCATCAATCCTATGTTTTCACTCTAACCCCTTTGATTTCTACTAATTAGATTTTAATCTACCTAAGTTTTGGTGTAATAATATAACATTTAAATAGAATTTACTTACCTCTTAGCAGCTAGGCCGAATACCCTCTTGAAAGCTCTCAAAATCGTCAATGGAGGAGAAGAAATGGTGAAAAATGGCCAAATCCCGTATTAAATGAGATCATTGCCTCCAGTGATCTCGCACTTGCGGCTCGAGGACCGCACCTGCGAGCCAAAGGTCTCACCTGCGAAAGTGGCCTAGGAGGCCTGGGGCCGCACCTGCGGAGGAAGTCCCGCACCTGCGGACAAACCTCGCACCTGCGAGGTCGCGCCTGCGAGAGAAGGTCCGCACCTGCGGAATTGGAACAGCTCCCCTGGGGGTCGCACCTGCGGAGCCTTGACCGCAGGGGCGGTCTCGCACCTGCGACCTGGGCAACCGCACCTGCGGTCACACCAGATCTGGTGCACTAGCAGCTGAAGCTGCTGGTTTTTGGCTTCGTTTGATGTCCGGGAGGCACCTGGGCCCACCCGAGCCCCTGTGCAATTATACCAACAAGTCCTAATTCATAATACAGACTCGCTCGAGCCTTCGGAACACCCAAAACAACGCTAAATTTTAAAATCACCCCTCAAAACCCCTAGAATCAAACTTAGGAATTTCTAAGTTCTTGAATTCGGTTTAAATGCGCCGAACCGACCTATACCACTCGGAATGACACCAAATTTTGCAGGCAAGTCATGAATGACATAACGAAACTATTCCTGGTCTCGAAATTCTGTTCGGACCTCGATAACACAAAATCACATTCCAAACCAAATTTCAAACTTAAGGAAACTCTATTTCGCTATTTGGCGCTGAAACGCTCTCGGGTCGTCCAAAACCCATTCCGGACATATGTACAAGTCCTAAATCATCATACGAAGCTACTGGAATCGTCGAAACTCGATTCCGAGGTCGTTCACGCAAAATGTTGACCGAAGTCAAACTTGGCCTTAAAGGCCGACCTTAAGGAACCAAGTGTTCCTATACTATTCTAAACACTTCCAAATCCCGAACCACCCGTCCCTGAAAGTCACAAATCACGATAAGCCGCTATGGGAAGTATTATTTGGGGAATCAAGGTCCGAATACGTAAAACGATCGGTCGGGTCGTTACATTCTCCACCTCTTAAACAAACGTTCGTCCTCGAACGGGTCTAGAATCATACCTGAATTGCTGAATAAGTGTGGATATCTGCTCCGTATGTCCTCCTCGGACTCCTAAGTCGCCTCCTCGACCGGCTGGCCCCGCCACTGGACCTTTACAGCAGAAATTCTCTTAGATCTCAACTGGCGGTCCTGTCTATCAATAATAGCAACTGGCTCTTCCTCGTAGCCCAACCTCTCATCCAAGTGAATAGTACTGAAATCAACAACGTGAGAGAAGTCGGCGTGGTATCTCCGGAGCATGGATACATGGAATACCTGATGGACTCCTGATAAGCTGGGAGGTAAGGCAAGCTCATAAGCAACCTCTCCAACTCGCGTCAATACCTCGAAAGGACCTATGAACCTCGGGCTCAGCTTGCCCTTCTTCCCGAATCTCATAATACCCTTCATCGGCGAAACATTCAGCAAAACCTTATCTCCCTCCATGAATGACACATCATGTGCCCTCTGATCTGCGTAGCTCTTCTGTCTGGACTGTGCTATGCGGAGCCTCTCCTGAATTAACTTCACCTTCTCTAAAGCATCTCTCACAAGCTCTATACCATATAACTTAGCCTCACCAGGCTCAAACCACCCGATAGGGGAACGACATCGCCAACCATATTAAGCCTCAAATGGAGCCATCTCGATGCTGGACTGGTAACTATAATTGTAGGCAAACTCGGCCAAAGGCAAGAACTGGTCCCACTGGCCTCCAAAGTCAAGCACACATGCTATGCGCATGTCCTCCAATATCTGAACTGTACGCTCCGACTGACCATCAGTCTGTGGATGAAATGCTTTGATGAGATCTATCCGAGTACCCATCTCTCTGTGCAATGCTCTCCAGAAGTGCGAGGTGAACTGAGGACCTCGATCTGATATGATGGACACTGGTACACCATGCAACCGGACTATCTCTCGAATGTAGATCTGAGCTAACCTCTCAGAAGTATAAGTAGTAGCCACAGGGATAAAATGCGCTGATTTGGTCAATCTGTCCACAATAACCCAAACTGCGTCAACCTTCCGCAACGTCCGAGGAAACCCAACTACGAAGTCCATAGTAATGCGCTCCCACTTCCACTCAGGGATAGGCATCTGCTGTGGTAGGCCCCCTGGCCTCTGGTGCTCATATTTAACTTGCTGGCAATTAAGACACCTAGCCACATACTCCACAATGTCCCTCTTCATCCGTCTCCACCAGAAATGCTGCTTCAAATCACGATACATCTTCGTAGCACCAGGATGAACAGAATACTGCAAACTGTGTGCCTCCTCAAGAATCCTTTGCATCAGGACATCAACATTTGGAACACACAAACGATCCTGAAGTCTCAGAACACCATCCTCGCCAATAGTAACCTCCTTGGCACCACCCTGAACCACTGTCTCTCATAGTTCTGCCAAACACGGGTCATCATACTGTCGAGCCTTAATCTCCCCCAATAATGAAGACTGAGCACCCACATAAGCTAGAACTCGATGAGCCTCTGAAAGATCTAATCTCACCAAGCGATTAGCCAAGGACTGAATGTCCAAGGCTAGTGGTCTTTCCTCTGCTGAAATATAGGCCAAGCTGCCCATACTCTCCGCCTTCCTACTCAAAGCATATGCTACTACATTCGCCTTGCCCGAATGATAGAGAATGGTGATGTCATAATCCTTTAGTAACTCAAGCCACCTGAGCTGCCTCAAATTAATATCCCTCTGCTTGAACAAGTGCTGCAGGCTGCGGTGGTCTGTATAAACCTCACAAGACACCCCATATAAGTAATGCCTCCAAATCTTAAGAGCATGAACAATCGCCGCCAACTCCAAATTGTGCACAGGGTAATTCTTCTCATGAACCTTCAGCTGGCGCGAAGCATAAGCAATAACTCTCCCTTCATGCATCAGTACATACCCCAAGCCAACGCGTGAAGCATCGCAATACACCGTATACATCCCCGAACCGGAAGGCAATACCAGAATTGGTGCCGAAGTCAATGCAGTCTTGAGCTTCTGAAAGCTCGCTTCACACTCGTCAGACCATTGAAATGGAGCATTCTTCTGAGTCAATCTAGTCAATGGGGCTGCAATGGATGAAAAGCCCTCCACAAATCGCCGGTAGTAGCCTGCTAGACCCAAGAAACTCTTGATCTCTATCGGTGAAGTAGGACGTGGCCAACTCTGAACTGCCTCAATCTTCTGAGGATCAACCTTGATACCCTTTCCAGATACCACATGCCCCAAGAATGCCACGGAGTCCAACCAAAACTCGCACTTGGAGAACTTAGAATATAGCTTCTGTTCTCGCAAGGTCTGGAGCACAACTCTCAAGTGCTGCTCGTGTTCTCCCATGCTACGTGAGTAAATCAAAATGTCATCAATGAAGACGATGACAAAGGAATCAATATACGGCCTGATCACCTTGTTTATCAAATCAATCAATGCTATCGGGGCATTAGTCAAGCCGAAAGACATCACTAGGAACTCGTAATGGCCATATCTCGTACGAAAAGCAGTCTTCGGAACATCCGAAGCCCGAATCTTCAGCTGATGATACCCCGATCTCAAGTCAATTTTAGCAAATACCCTGGCACCAAGTAGCTGGTCAAACAAATCATTGATGCGCGGTAATGGATACTTGTTCTTAATAGTTACCTTGTTCAACTGGCGGTAATCGATACACATCCGCATGGACCCATCTTTCTTCTTTACAAATAGAACTGGAGCGCTCCACGGCGACACACTCGGCCTGATAAACCCCTTAGCCAACAACTCCTCAAGCTGCTCCTTCAACTCCTTCGGAGCCATACGGTACGGGGGAATAGAAATAGGCTGAGTGCCTGGAGCTACATCAATACAAAAATCGATATCTCGATCCGGAGGCATGCCCGGAAGGTCTGAAGGAAAGACATCCGCAAACTCTCAAACAACTGGAACTGAATCCATCATTGGAAACTCGGCGGTGATGTCCCGCACATAAGCCATATACGCCAAACAACCCTTCTCGACCATATGTCGAGCCTTCAGGAAGGAAATGACTCTACTAGCTACACAAACTGAGGAACCTCTCCATTCCAGCCTAGGCAACTCGGGCATGGCCAAAGTAACCGTCTTGGCATGGCAATCCAAGATGGCATGATAAGGAGATAGCCAATCCATGCCCAGGATGATCTCAAAATCAACCATGTCGAGCAATAGAAGGTCTTCTCTAGTCTCGAATGCACAAAAGGTGATCACACAAGATCGATAGACCCGGTCTACCACCACAGAATCTCCCACAGGAGTGGACACATATATAGGAGAATCCAAGGACTCGCGAGGAACATACAGAGAACAACCCAATAAGGCTGACACATATGAATAAGTAGATCTTAGATCAAATAGCACTGATGCCTCCGTACCACATACTGAAATAGTACCTGTGATCACAGCGTCTGAGGCCACCGCAGCTGCTCAGGCCGGGATAGCATAGAATCTGGCTGGAGTACCTGAAGACTGACCTCCGCTGAACTGAATAGGATCTAGCTGAGCTCCCCCTGACTGGCCTCCACCTCTGGGACGACCTCTACCAGCATGTCCTCCACCTCTGGGTGGACGGAGCGCCGGTGCTGAGTATGTAGGTTGATAACTCTGCTGAACAGCCGTGCCCCAAAGTCTGGGACAAGTCAACCTCAGATGGCCTGAATCCCCACACTCATAGCATCTCACTGGAGGAATGGCCTGCTGCCCTGAAGAAGAACCCTGCATAGCTGAGGGACGGTGAGAAACATCTGGCATCGCACTGAAGTAAGGACTGGGAGAACCCTGATGACACGAATACCCGCCGGAGGAACCCTGAATGGCCGATGGGCGGTAAGAACTCTCTGGCATGGCACTTAAGTAAGGCCTCACTGGAACAGCACAGGGATGTGGTAGAGGAGCTGAGTATGGAGGCCTGCTAGGCTGGCCTCTACTGAACTGACCCCTGCCCCTGCCTGGGGCGCCTCTGAAATCTCCCGAAAATCTAGCCCTCTTATCCTGCTGACCTTGCTCCCTGCCCCTCGATCGGTAACCCTCGATCCGGTGAGCTATCTCGACCACAAGCTGATAAGGAGTACCCATCTCCACCTCTCGGGCCATGTTGGCTCTAATACCCGAGTGCAGCCCTGCTACAAATCTCCGCACTCTCTCAGCATCCGTAGGAAGAATCATGAGGGCATGACGGGACAACTCTGAAAACCTGGCCTCGTAATCTGTCACTGTCATCTGCCCCTACTCCAGCTGCTCAAACTGATACCGCAGCTCTTTCTTCTCAGAGGGTGGAATATACCTGTCCAGGAATAGCTGAGTGAACTGCTCCCATGAGAGAAGGAGGGAACCTGCTGGCCTACCCAGGATGAATGACTGCCACCATCTGCGGGCCCTGCCCTCTAGCTGAAAAGTAGTGAAATGAACTCTGTGGGACTCCAAAATCCTCATGTTGTGCAGTCTGTCCTTGCACCTATCAATAAAGTCCTGGGCATCCTCGCCCCTCTCACCTCCGAAGACAGGAGGGTGCAATCGAGTCCATCTATCAAGTAACTTCTGCGGATCGCCGTCCGCAGCTGGTCTAAGCTCAGGTGCTAC
This sequence comes from Nicotiana undulata, assembly GCA_005239495.1. Lineage (NCBI taxonomy): Eukaryota > Viridiplantae > Streptophyta > Magnoliopsida > Solanales > Solanaceae > Nicotiana > Nicotiana undulata. The sequence continues at coordinate 9,953 of ML248494.1, read as the reverse complement.
TGCTGGCTATGCTCCACCCGCAGGCAGAGTACCCGGAGTCTGATATACTGCCGCTGCATGAGCTGCGGCCTGGGTGGTAGGGGTCTGAACTCCCCCTCCCGCCAGAGATGTAGCAGGATCCACTGGAAATAAACCAGCCTGAGTCATAGTATCCATGAACCACATCATACGGCCCATGACCTCCTGGAAGCCCTGTGCTGTCGCGAAATCCATCAGAGCTGGATCTGCTGGGGGCACCTCACCCCGCTCCTCAGGGATAGGGTCCTCTAGAGGTGCTAATGGAGTAACTCTAGGATGCCCTCGTCCCTTACCTCGGGCCGGTGCCCTCCCCCGGCCTCTACCACGGCCTGGGACTACGGGGGTAGCGGCATCTCCTGGGCCTGGAATATCAGATGCACGAGTCCTCACCATCTGTGAGAGAATAGAAGAGTGAGATTTAGTAAGACCATCGACTGCACGATAGGATAAGAATAAAAAGAGGTTTTCCTAACACCCTGTAGCCTCCCAAAGATAAATACAGACGTCTCCTTATCGATCTGCAAGGCTCTACTAGGTTTGCCTGTGACTTGTGAGACCTACGTGAACCTAGAGCTCTGATACCATGTTGTCACGACCCGAATTCTTACTCAGGTCGTGATGACGCCCAACGCCGAAGTCAGGCAAGCCAACACTTGTTACTAACAAAATTACTTAAACAAATGAGATGTTCGAGTACTTATCCAGTTTTAATTTAAGCAGTCCTTAAATGAAAGTGAGGAAACGAGGCAATGTAAATTAAAGTAACTCAAAAATCATTTGCCAGCATAAAACGGAGTAGTATAATACTAGTGAATCAACTACATGTTCCAAGACCTAGTGTCACAAGCCCACAGGCGACTAGTGGAATATACAAACAGACAAAATGAATGTACAACTGTTTGAAAGGGGGTAGACAGGAATATCCCAAAAATGATAGAAGCTCCACAGTGCCGCTGCAGAACGCCAGGAAGAGAAGCTCACGTGTAATCAAATCCCGGTAGTACTTTCAGCGACGAACACCCGAATGGTGACCAGGTGGAACAACCTCAGAACCTGTACATTTAAGTACAGAAGTGTAGTATGAGTACATATAAATAAATATGTACCCAGTGAGTATCCCGTCTAAACTCGAAGAAGTAGTGACGAGAGGTAGACGTGTTACTCACTAGGGTCGTCATCAATAATATGATTTAATGAATCTAAACAGTAATAATCATTTATGAAAAACAAGTAGTCATGAAGCATTAGTTTACGAAGATAAAAATCTCCCTGCAAGGGCCAAGTAACAATATTGAACAAAAAGAATCACAAGTTTCTTTCTCACAGAACAATTTGATTGGTAAGAATAATAATAAGACTCTCAATCAAGCGCATAGCATACAATATGCCGAGGCGTACGGCCGAAGCGACGTAGAAATTTAAATGTGCACTGCCGAGGGTCGAGCGGCACGAACCATAGATGCATCTATTACTCCGCTCGCGAATCGATCATGCAACGCGGTTGACATAAATATAAAGCTACCCCGCTCACGAATTATACATGCGACACGGGTGCTCGTAGACATACACAGAATTATCAGGAAATTCAGGAATTTATCATGGATTATTCTTAAATTCAAGGATTTATGCACTTAACTTACACATAGCTTCCGAATTTTTCATGTCAATTTCAAGGATAATGAGCAACCAGGAACACAAGTAAAGATGCAGGTAAGGCACATGGAGGCATGCTTGTGAAATCCTAATTTCTACCCGACACAACAAAGTAGTAGCTACGCACGGACTCTCGTCACTTTGCGCGCACGTAGCCCCCGTAAATAAGGACAATTCAATCGTTTACATTTACCTATGGGGGAAATTCCCTCTTACAAGGTTGGAAAGGAGACTCACCTCATGTAGGATCAACTTCCCGGCCAAGAACGCGCCCGAAACTCCAAACCTTACACCCGAGGACCCAAAACTAGTCAAATGATATATAAATACGTCAATGCATGCTCAAAGTGTGGAAATTCTCCTACTTATTTAGTAAATTCACCATTCTTGAAGAAATCCCAAAATACACCCCCGGGCCCACATGCTCGGATTCCGATAGCCTAAGGGTCATTAATATATTATTTTTATATGATTTCATGGTAGAAAAGTGGTGAAATTCCCTAAAGTTCATCAATCCTAGGTTTTCACTCTAACTCCTTTGATTTTAACTAATTAGATAATAATCTACCTAAAATTTGGGTGTAATAATATAACATTTAAATACAATTTACTTACCTCTTAGCAGCTAGGCCGAATACCCTCTTGAAAGCTCTCAAAATCGCCAATGGAGGAGAAGAAATGGTGAAAAATGGCCAAATCCTGTATTTAATGAGATCAATGCCTCTAGTGATCTCGCACCTGCGGCTCGAGGATCACACATGTGGTCTCGCACCTGCGAAAGTGGCCTAGGAGGCTTGGGGCCGCACCTGCGGAGGAAGTCCCGCACCAGCGGGTCCGCACCTGCGAGGTCGCGCCTGCGAGGTCGCGCCTGCGAGAGAAGGTCCGCACCTGCGGAATTGGACCAGCTCCCCTGGGGGTCGCACCTGCGGAGCCTTGACCGCAGGGGCGGTCTCGCACCTGCGACCTGGCAACCGCACCTGTGGTCACACCAGATCTGGTGCACCAGCAGCTGAAGCTGCTGGTTTTTGGCTCCGTTAGATGTTCGGGAGGCACCTGGGCCCACTCGAGCCCCCGTGAAATTATATCAACAAGTCCTAATTCATAATACGGACCCGCTCGAGCCTTCGAACACCCAAAACAATGCTAACTTTTAAAATCACCCCTCAAAACCCCTAGAATCAAACTTAGGAATTTTTAAGTTCTTGAATTCGGTTTCAATGCGCCGAACCGACCTATACCACTCGGAATGATACCAAATTTTGCAGGCAAGTCATGAATGACATAACGGAACTATTCCCTATATTGGAATTCCGTTCGGACCTCGATAACACAAAATCACATTCCAAACCAAATTTCAAACGTAAGGAAACTCTATTTTACTATTTGGCGCTGAAACGCTCTCGGGTCATCCAAAACCCATTCCGGACATACGTACAAGTCTGAAATTATCATACGAAGCTACAGGAATTGTCGAAACTCGATTCCGAGGTCGTTCACTCAAAATGTTGACCGAAGTCAAACTTGGCCTTAAAAGCCAACCTTAAGGAACCAAGTGTTCCTATACTATTCTAAACACTTCCAAATCCCGAACCACCCGTCCCTGAAAGTCACAAATCACGATAAGCCGCTACAGGAAGTATTATTTGGGGAATCGGGGTCCGAATACGCAAAACGACCGGTTGGGTCGTTACACTGGTTCTATTTAGGGATTCAAATATTTTCCCTTTTAAATCCAGTATTCTTTGGGATTTTTGCCTTAATCGATCTCTATTAATGGTTCGAACCTGCTTTTCTTGTTATATCCTGCATTTTCTGTGAGGTTTTACTTAGTTGATTTCTATTTAAGGAATCCGAGTAATTCTTTCCCAAAAAATCAATATTCTTCGAAGATTTTACTGATTATTTCTTATTAATTACCCTATTAAAATTTGTGTGTTTGTTTCCTTATTTGTGACATGTTTCCCTATTTTTCTTTCCTTAATTAATGAACAGAAGTTTGGGGATTTTTCGCTGACTCTTTATACGGCATGATTTTGAATTCTTTGCCTTAATTAAACCTCCCGGTGTGGCCGCTAATTGATTACCCCCAAATCAAGGGGTGTATCCTGGACTCCCTTAGGGGAATTGATTCTGTGATTAGTTGATTGTCCTTATTGATTGAATTCTGATTCTCTTTACCTTATTTGTTCTACTTCCTAAGTGTTATATAGACACTCTTATTCTACCTCTCAAACACGAACAGTAGTTCAAAAACACACACACACAAACTTTCTCTCCTCTATCTTTCTGCTACTTGTGCTCATTGCTTGTCTAGCCGGCTGAAATCCAAGGCTAGACTGTGTAATTCTACCTACTTTACTTTCTACATTTTCTTCCTTAACTGGTATGTTACTATCTCAATGTCATTCTGAAATTCAAATCTATGTGCTCCTTGTTGCTTTGTTTCTATTAAGGCGATGTCATTCTATACTAGCATAACTACTATCTTATTAACTCTGTTTACTGCCAGACCAACATGTCTAGGTTTCACTCTTCTTGTTTTTGTTACTTTAACTGGCATGTTTACTTGAGTTCAAGTACTTCCATCTTTCATATTTACTTCATTCAACCAACATGCTTATCTTAGTATCTCAGACTCCTAATTTATCTGATTAACCCTAAATTGGCATGACTAATTCTGTGTAGTAGACCCATGTCCTCAGCATGACTATTCGTACATTCTGTCTCTATGCTTTACTGTCTATTACCACTTTAGCTTCAAGTATGATTTCCCTGTTGAGACTCTGAATCCTTAGTTTGTGTTCTAATGATATGAATTTTGTTGCTAGTTGTCAATCAACCCCTGCTTGTTCTATGTACTTGTTGTTCAATATGCTCTCCCTCTTATCCTCCTTATGTGCTTCTGTTTCAAGTGTCTTGTGTTCCCAACCCCTGCTCCCTTTTGTGTAACTGTTTGTGCACCTAGAACTAATTGACAAACTGAAGTTGAATCTGGGCAATGTGATGCTTTTGTGACTATGTTGTTGTTTGCTGAACCTTCCTTTCCCTCAAAACGTTTTCAACATGTTTTTTTCACTCCTAATATGTTTCTCTAAACTATTGCTACACCAAAAGTATTTTCACTCCTAAAGATTTTACCTTTATTCTGTTTTCCAAAGGTCATCTCAACTATGTCAAGCACTCTCACTTATACTCTTAGATTACTTAAGTTCTGCCCCTCCAGTGTGTGTACTTCCTAGGAACCCATGAGATTCCTCCGAACTCTGGAACACTGGGGCTGGACCTTCCATACTGTACATAACCACTTCTCCATTTAAAAGGATCTTGGTGTGAGCATTGCCCGGGGTCCCTGAGGCCCTTGAGAACTTTGACGCACTAGGATACCCCTATTGGACATCATGAGATTATGGCATCTTGGACTGTTTGAAAGCTTGTCATTTACAGGTTCCATTTGGGCCTATTCAGACTCCCTATAACATAACTTTCATTTATTATGTAATTCATTCATTTATGGTCTGTAATAATAATCATTGTAAACAGATATTGGGGAAATTAGTAAAAATGGAGGGATTCTTATATATTTTTTGCGGGGAAACCGGGTAGAAATCATGCCTTAAGTTTGTTATGTTTACTTGCATTAGAAATCATGCCTTAGGTTTATCATGTTTACTTGCTTTAGAAACCATGACTTTAGGATTGTTTGTCATACTAGAAAACATGTTATGTCATTTTTTACGAAATTCTGCTTCTGCATAATCATGACCACTTAGAAATTCTGTTATTAAGTTACTGTTGTAATTCTGCCTAACAAAAACGTCCATTCTTTATGTGCATTTGAAACCCTTCTTTAGGACTGTTATTGTATTCGCTTTAGAACTATGTCTGATCGCGTAAAATCAGTAACTACCATGTCTATGGGAGTGTTTAAAAGCAATCCCAACATTTAGATATCATGTTATAAGGATAAATGTGTATGAAACCAGTTTCGTAATGTTCAATATTTAGACAAGCATGCCTATAAGACATAATAAGTTCAAACTGTTTGTTTTAAATTGATTTCTAGAATCCTGATTACATTTTAGACAGCATGTTCATAGGGCATCACAAATCCACGCCTAGGCAAGCCTGTAGGTAATTGAGATCTTATAAAAAATTGATAAAGTATGTTGTGCTTATTTGTGAACTGCCCAGATTTAACAGATCCTAAATCAGTAGGCAAACTGATTAGGTTTCTATCGCTCGCCTTAACACAATGTTGCATATATTCTGTTTACTCATCTAGACATCCTGCTCTAGGGCCTTTCTGAAACATTTGAAATCTTGTTGTTTGAGACGTGCTATTTGTCTGCTTATTTGAGGAGGTAAATGTGAGCCCCCTTAATTGTTCCCTTACTTGACAGTCCTATGTGTTCTTTATTGTCGCTTAGATTTTTCTCCTTTTAAATACCTTAGGAGAGTTTAGAAATGCCTAAATTAGAGGTCCTAAACACCTCCGGGACCATAAAGAAGGGACAGGTAATGCACGCGTCGAGTTCGTTAATCAAAAACCGCTTATATAATCGCTAAGGGAAGAGTAATTGGGTAGTAAAAAGATATGATGACTTATGCGTTAATGCTACGTGTAACCCCTCTAGTTGAGGAAGGTTTACCGGGTATTGTACATATGTGATCCTATAGGCTAATAAACTTAGGACTTCCCTTATTTTTATACATATGTGTGCTTAGACTGCTTTATTTGTTAAATGACTAATTCACAAAATAAATTTGGCCGGGACCCACTGTTGTGGACCTCTAGGGGTGCCTAACACCTTCCCCTCAAGGTAATTTCAAGCCCTTACCCAATCTCTGGTAACACAAACCGGTTTTTATGAGTTATTTGCAATAGGTGCCCTAACTCACCTTAAATCCGTTAGGTGGAGACTCTTCAACTTCTGTACCCCTTTCCCAAAAGGAAATGAGTTGTCCCAATAAATGTCGAAACCCTGACTTCCGCTGCAAAGAGGAAAAAAAGGGGCGCGACAATATATTATGTACTAGACCTGATATCTTCTTTGTTGTTGGCATGGTTAGTAGAATTCAGTCTAATCCTGGACGAGAACACTGGATTGTCGTTAAATATATAATCAATTACCTGAAAAGGACTTGGGATTATATGTTGGTTCATCACTTAGCTGATCTTGTATCCATTGGCTATACTGATTCAAATTTTCAGTCAGATAGAGATTCTACAATATCAATCTCAGGATATGTTTTTACCTTATGAGGTGGAGATATAAGTTAGAGGAGTATCAAGCAATCATGGGTTGTTGATTCCACCATGGTGTAACGACCCGGTCGGTCGTTACGTATAACCTGCATTATATTTACTGCTATTGCCTTGTCATAGGTTGGTTATACTGTTTATGATGTGTTAGAGTTGGTTGGCTCGGGTTCAGAATGGTTGTAGTAAGAATTTAGACACTTAGTCTCTAAAAATAGCCTTATAGTTAAAAAAGTCAACTGAGAGTTGACTTATTGGTAAACGATATCGGAATTCCGATTTTATGGATCGGATAGCTTCGTTAGGAGATTTGGGACTTAGGAGTGAGTTCGGAATATTTTTGTGATGTCCGGTGTAGAATTAGGCTTGAATTGGCGAAAGTTAGTTTTTGGTGATTTCCGGTCGACAGTGGAAAATAGGCTATCGGGGTCGGAATGGAATTTCGGAAGTTGGAACAGGTTCGTAGTGTCATTTTGGATATGTGTGCAAAATTTCAGGTCAATCGTATGTGTTTTGGTTAATTTCAGCATCTGTGGTGAATTCTAGAAATTTCAACGTTCATAGGCTTGAATTTGATGTGATTTTGGTGTTTTGATGTTATTTTGGGTGTTCCGAGAGTAATACTAAATTTGAATTATCATATATGATGTGTTGGTATGTTTGGTCGGGGTCCCGAGGGGCTCGGGATTGATTTCTGATGGTTAACGGGAAGTTTTGGAGTTGAAAAGTGCAGCAAACAACTGCTGGTGTGAATTCACTGATGTAACCACACCTGCGGATGTTTGATCGTAGGTGCGGGTCCGCAGAAGCGGACAGGGATCCGCAGGTGAGGAGGTTGACTAGTCAGTGTAAAGTCGCAGGTGCGGACACTTGACCGCACTTGTGAGGTCATAGGTGCGGCAGTGTAGCCGCATGTGCCGAATTCCCTGGGTTAATGAAAAACCGCAGGTGCAGTCCTCCTGAGCGCAGGTGCGGACCATGTCACACCTCCTTTTTCCACTACCCCTGAATTAATGAAAGGGGTAATGAGGGAGTTTTTCCACTTTAAGTGACATTATTCGATTTTTGGGATTTATTTATTAATTTTTTCAGAGCCGCCACCCGGATTTTTGACGATGCTCCGGGACACTGGTTTGTTTTGAAAATCCCAAATCGAGGAAGATTTGACTCCGTTTTAAGTGGTCTGCGACCAGAAATTCGAGTAAGGAATTCTGTTAACCGGGGAGAAGGTGTTAGGTATTCCCGAGTTTCGTGGTTCTAGCACGGTCGCTCAACTATTATTATTTGGCCTAAATTATCTGATTATTTACGTGTTTTAGCCTATTGCATATTTAAACTCTTTGAAATTTAACCGCCTTTGATAAGTATGAATTTATCTTGAAAACAAGTCACGAGAACGTGCACTCGTTTATGCTTTTGTACATGTTACAATTACGCCACATGAAATGCACCCGTAATTGCGGCATTAGTCTATTACCTAAATGGTATTCATTAGTCTAACGACGATATGTTTCGGGCTATGGCCATGTTTTAGCCCCGAATTGTTTCAACTCTTTCGGCCAATCCTAGTTGTATCTAATTAACAGGAAAGGGCATGTGTTATTTGAACTAATATTACTGGGGATAAGCGTAATAGGAACATTTTTGCACAAAATAACTAGAATCTGCATCTTTAGTATTATTTTCAGTCATCCTTTTCTTAAAAAAAATGGCACTCATATGTATTCAACAACTTGCCAAATAGAACACCAGTAGATTACAAGACGAGGATGCAGATTGTCAACAAATGAAGCTTAGAGTTTTGGGCAGTTTAATCTTAATATAAAAAATCATACCAAATCTAAAAAGAAGTCTGAATTTGCAATCTAAAACTACCTTGTAATTTTCAGCAGGATGTAACACGAATAATTTAGCCAGATCAACTTAACCATTTTTGAGCATGGGTTACTAAAAAAAAACAGGATTTATTCGTATTTTTTGAAATAGGTTCGTGCGTTCCTTTCAGAATGTTTACATGATGCGAAATAAGTGCAATAGACTAGTTCCGACTTATACTGAGAGTAACAAAATCAGAAAACAACTATTTCCCATAATCAAGAAGTGTTTGTAAAAAATCTCGTATAGGTTAATTCGAATACCCACTGCATTTTTTCCCACTGTCATCGTGCAGACTTGTAAAAAAATAGGAGAAAACAAATTATAAGTTTGAAATCCCTAAAGCCTTCTTTCCCAGAACCAGTGTGAGTACTGAAGCATAGAATTAAATATATAGTCCAGTTTAATTTACAACATAGGAGAATTACAACATTATTGCTACTATAATAATACATTTTTCAGGAGAAAGGAAGACTGAAATGGTGACTTCAAGCTATTTATCCGACTTGAATTCCTCCGAGGCCACACATTTGGGCCTTCTTTGGTAATCTGTAAACTCAACCAAATTAATTGAGTGTTATGCCATTACCAAAACCAAACTGACCATGAAAGGGTCAACTTTAATTCTAATAACGCTTGTGTTTGAACTATACTTTGGCAGAATTATTTATGAACTTTCTCGGAGTGAATGTGATCATAAAAGGATCAACTCGACTCCGGATTTGTCATTTTCACACTTGGGACCTTCAATCCATCTTAATTCTGTGGACTTGATTATTTAGGCATTAAGAATATAAATCTGAAAATAAAGGATCCCCAGATTCTTTCCTCTAGTAGGCCTTTGATTATCCCTTGAGAGGATAATTTCAGCAAAGTTAGATGCTGTTTACGCACTGTTATGGGACGGATTTGACTATCAAAAAGTCAAATTCATCTTACTTTAGCGCTAATATTAACATTATTCTAAACTGTGTAGAAACTTTGATAATTTGGGCATTTTTAAGGATGAATCTAACCATTCAAAGGTTTAGATTCCTCATTCTAGCGCCTTCTTTAATACATACTTTATACCTTTTGGAAGGCAATTTCCAGCACCCTAAACTGATGTTTATGCACCATTAAAGGGGTGAATTTGATTATGACAAAA
>ML248491.1:1025-35278 GCA_005239495.1 Nicotiana undulata | reverse complement strand
TGTGTTAATCTACCTAAGAATTCAAGTATTAAACTTAATTTATAGTAGGAATCACTTACCTTTAACTTAATAGGTCCAAATTCCTCTTTTACCAGCTCCCAAATCGCCCAAAATGAAGAAAAGTTGTTCAAAAATGGCTAAGTCCCGTATTTAAAACAAACTCACTACCTACAAGATTTCCGCACCTGCGGCTCCGCTTCTGCGGAAAAGGGTTCGCACCTGCGAGGTTGGGACCGCAGAAGAGGTCTCGCACCTGCGGCTAGACCTCCGCAGGTGCGGTCGCACCAGATCTGGTGCACCAGCAGTCCTTTAAGGCTGGTTTTTGGCCTCGCGCGATGTCCGAATGGCATCCGGGTCCACCCGTGACCCCGTCCAAATATACCAACAAGTCTTAAATCATAATACGGACTCGCTCGAGCCTTCGGAACTTCCAAACAACGCTAAATCTAAAAATCATACCCCAAAACCTATTGGATCAAACTTAAGAACTTTAAGTTCTTGAATTCGCTTTCAATACGCCGAACCTACCTATACTACTCGGAATGACACCAAATGTTGCAAACAAGTCATAAATGACATAACGGAACTATTCTCGGTCTCGAAATTCCATTTGGACCTCGATAACACAAGAACACGTTCCAAACCTCCATTCTGAACTTAAGGCATCTTATTTCACCATTTGGCGCTGAAACGCTCCCGGGTCATCCAAAACCCGTTCCGAACATACGCCCAAGTCCAAAATCATCATACAAACCTACTGCAACCTTCGAATCTCAATTATGAGGTTGTTTACTAAAAATGTTGACCGAAGTTAAACTTGGCCTTTAAGGCCAACCTTAAGGAACTAAGCATTCCTACACCATTCCAAACTCTTCCAAACCTCGAACCACCCATCCCCGCAAGTTATAAATCTGTAATAGCGACTACAGGAAGTCTCATTTAGGGGCACAGGATTCTAGAACACAAAACGACCGGTCGGGTCGTTACAACCACGGTGGTACTCAATAATCAAGCCTAACCTCAGTAGAGTAGTGACGAGGCCAGGTCGAGACACTACTGAATATATATAACCTGCAGGAATATGACTCAACTCTAACAAGGAAGGACTATAAAAGTAATACCGATAGCAGAAGGATATCAAGTTGCAAACAGTAGTAACGATATGAGGAAGAGAAACACAAATGGAAACGAGAATCCACCAAGTAATTCAAACGACACAAAGTTGGGATACAACTAAATGTAAATGTGCTCAAGTAGGGAAAACAATATCGAATCAACCGAACAATTTTTTCTAGAATACGATTCCAATAATTCCAACGACTCTTCAACACACACGGCACCTTGTGCCCACATCTTTCCATCTCACTTCGCACATCGACATCCACGTGCCATTTGATACATAATATTCGTGCCAATTACTACTTAAGATGTTCAAGAGATTATATATACTGATAAAATCTCTTGAAAATCTATAGTTTTTAAACCACATTGGAAATCAGTGAGAAATATGAGGTTTGGTTTTTGAAATCAATTAAGTGAGGAAAATAAAATTTTATAAATAAAATTCAACATCGAATAACTATTGTATTTAATATATAGTTTATTAGTTTAAAACATAATAACAATTTCTTTGTAAGTAAAATAAAACCTCAAACAGGTCGAGAAGATTAAGTAGAGAAAATAGTTGAAGTAAAATATGACAACTAGTAGAAATAGTAAGTATAGAAATAATCGGCGGGTTCTAACTTAAAGTCACACTAGGTAACATGATGCTAGTTCTTTCAATTTTAAAATACTATCTTACTAACGACTCAGCAGGGTAGGAAGTAAAGACTCAACCTAATAAATTCACTTTGAAAATCGGAAATTTGCAGAATTAAATACATACTCAAGGGTCTTATCAGTATACAGCTATAACCAATCCTTAAGTGAAATGTAAAAGTACCGAATAACTTACACAGTCAAAGAGGAATACATAAACACATATATTGATGCGGCGCACATACCGATCCCACTATCCTCCTTATTCCTCCTTAACAATTACAATAATAGTGCATAATATATATGTGTTGCAGTGTGCAACCCGATCCCACCAATCCTCCCTTATTCCTCCACAATAATTTTAATAAAAGTAAATAACAAACATATGTTACGGCGTGCAACCCGATCCCACCGTATATCATTATCAACATAATAATTCACCATTATTACTCCGTATCAATCCACCCGTATTCCTCTTGTTGCGGCGTGCAACCCAATCCCACCGAATAATCATATTCACCCTTATTCCTCCTCATCAATCCTCCCGTATTCCTCCTGCAGCAGCGTGCAACCCGATCCCACCATATAATAATATAAATCAATCAACCTCAATTAAACAACTCAATTACAAGAAATTCTACTACGAAAAGTAAGAGTACACGACAACAAGAGAACCACGTAACCATCAAAGGAATACAACAACCTTTACAAGGAAACAAGACATGTAAGTCACGTGAGAATTACAAAAGTATTCACAACAACTTGGACTCGTAACAGATAAGCACGTAATCATAGAATAGCTCAACAGTTAAGAGGTACCAGATAATAATGGAGGAAATGACAGCAATCAAGGCATATAGAGTCCAAATAACAAACATGAAACAAATAAGGACTAACAACATCATATAGAGTATGTGAGAGTAATCCAACAAAGAGATACCACATTTTATGACAAATTATTCAAAAGCATGGAACGAGACTAGGCAATCTAACTGGTCAATACAACATTTATACTGTGTACCCACTCGTCACCTTGCGTACACGACTTTCACATATCAAAATGGCACAATTGACTCAATTCCTAAGGGGTGGTTTCCCCTACACAAAGTTAGACAAGATACTTACCTCAGTTCGGCCAATTCCATACACAATTTAGCTTTTTTCTTTACCAATTCACCAACGCTTGGCTCAATCTAGCCAAAAATAACTTAAATACATCAAACAATGCGAGAGAAAATAATTTCAATTAACAAAGCTACGATACTTATACAATTTGTAAAAACTCAACAAGAGTCAACTCTCTGGGCCCGCACCTCGGACATGGTTTGAAATATTTTACAAATTTTCCTTTAGATTATCATGAATTTGATGTTAAATCGAAGATATAATCATAAAATACAGTTGGAAATTGATTAAAGGCACTTACCCAATATTTTGGTATGAAAAGCTTCTCTCAAAATCGCCCACTCTCGGACCTAGGGTTCAAAATATGATAAAATGAAGCTAAGTCCCGAAATGGGAATCTTAATACCAGCCTCAGATGCCGCATTTGCGACATCAGGATCGCAAATGCGACAAAATTATCTCAAATGCGAAGGCTGTCCAGCTCTGATCAGGTCACAAATGCGACAAAAGTCTCGTAAATACGAGACCCTAGTGGTTTGCAAAAGCGACATATGACATCGTAAATACGGAGATGCAATCACAAATGCGATGAACTGGTTCTCAAATGCAAACTCCCCTACCCCCACCCCATCTTCGCAAATGCGAGAATGACCTCGCAAATGAGGTCCTCGCAAATGCGATGTAATCCTCGCAAATGTGAGAACAGAAATACCAGCACATATGAACCTTCTTTCAAACACTTCGAAACGTGTTCAAAACTCATCTGATCCCTCGGGGATCTAAACCAAGCACTCTCACAAGTCTGAGAACATAACACGAACTCGCTCCCGCAATCGGAACACCAAAATAAGCTCTAGAACCACGAACCGGATGTTAAAAAAACATGAAGATCACCATGAACTTCAAGGACTCATAGAATTTCAACCAAGCGTCTGAATCACATCAAATCAACTCCAAACGACACCAATGTTTGCAAGCAAGTTCCAATTGATGAAACGAACCTATTCCAAATTCCAAAACCACAATCCGGACCCAAGAGCCTTAAAGTGAAAACATGGTCAAACTTAGGAAGATTCTAAACCTTTAAATTTTCAACTTATGCCAAATAATGCTGAAACCTTTCTGAAATATCTAAATGAAATTTTGGGCATATGCCCAAGTCCGAAATCATTATCCGTACCTACCAGAATTGTCGAAACTCCGATCTATCATATCATATCATACTATATTATAAGTGTGAAGCTTCAAGTTGAAAGTCGAAAGACACATGTGAGAGACTTAATGAATGGAATGCAAAGGTCGTGGCTCATTATGAGAGATTTCAATGCAGTTCTAAATCCCGAAGACAGAATTAATGGTAATCCAGTGCAACATTAAGAAACTACTGATTTTAATGATTTCATTATGGATTCAGGAATGGGTGAACTAAGAACAATTGACAGAGCCTTCACATAGACAAACAATCATATCTTCAGCAGAATAGATAGAGCTCTAGTTAATACAGAATGGATGACTAATCTACCTCAAGTAGATGTAGATATTATGGATCCTAATTTTTCTGACCATTCACCTCTGTGTATCAACTTTATTGAAACACTCACTAGCAGACCTAGGCCATTCAAATTCCTGAACCATTTGACAAAACATCAGGATTTTTTAAAGGCGGGTTGAAGTTGAAGAAGGTCAAGGAAGAAGTGAAGGCATTGAACTCTGAGGAACTTTCCAATGTTAAAGGCGGGATCCAAGATGCTAGAACAAAGTTGGCAGAGCTACATGAACATATGAGGGATCATAGACACGATGTCTGCCTATTTGAAACATAGAGGAATTTTAAGAAGGAGATGGAAAAATGGTCAATGGTTGAGGAAAGCATTTATAGACAAAAATCTAGAATTCAGTGGCTACAAGTAGGAGACTCAAATACAACATTTTTCTTTGCAAGTGGGAAGAATAGAACTGCTCACAACCATAGTAAGAAACTGCAAACCTCATCTGGGAATTGGATCCAAACTGAAGCTGAGATTACTGAGGAGATTGTCGGGTTTTATAAAAGGCTATTAGGCACGGCATCCCCCTAATTTCCTGCAGTTAATCTTGGAATATTTGCAAAGGGGCCTTTGCGTAAAAGAAGTCAATAGTTACAATTGATAGCACATGTAACACAGGAGGATGTCAAATTAGCTTTACAGGGAATTGATGATATGAAAGCACAAGGTGGAGACGCATTTAATGCTTATTTCTTCAAAAGAGCATGGACACTGGTAGGTGAGGAAATTGTCACTGTTGTACTGCATTTTTTTATATTCTAATACAGTATATAAACCAATTAATAGTACTTCAGTAACCCCCATCCCTAAAGTGAAGAACTCGTCATCAGTTAAAGAGTTCAGACATATATCATATTGCACTGTATTGTACAAATTGATTTCCAAGATCTTAACTACAAGGTTACAAGTTGTGATGGATGTTCTGATAGATGCTAGCCAATCTCCTTTTGTTCCTGGGAGAGTGATTAGCGACAACATAATCCTTAGTCATGAGTTGGTCAAAGGATATGAAAGAAAAGGAATATCTAGGGGAAGACATATGATTCACTAGAATGGCCATTTATTGAGCAGGTGTTGACATATATGAACTTCCCAGTCAAGTTCATACAGTGGATCATTGAGTGCCTAAAGTATGTTTCCTACTCTAGTGGTGTTAATGGGTGGTCTATTGAACCATTTGCAACTAAGAGAGGATTGAGGCAAGGGGATCCTATGTCCCCGTTCCTGCTTGTACTTTTTATGGAGTACTTCCCCAGGATGCTAAAAAGGTTAAAAGATCAACTAGACTTTAATTAATTACCACCCAAAATGCTCTAAATTACAACATGTCCAATTGGGGTTTTCAGATGAAATATTGTTATTTTGTAGGGACGATGTGATTTCTGTCAAATTACTCTATGATTGCTTTCAAGAGTTCTCTAGAGCTTCAGGCATGGTAGCAAATAAAGAAAAAAACTCTATCTACTTTGGAGGGGTAAATATGTATATACA
This sequence comes from Nicotiana undulata, assembly GCA_005239495.1. Taxonomy (NCBI): domain Eukaryota; kingdom Viridiplantae; phylum Streptophyta; class Magnoliopsida; order Solanales; family Solanaceae; genus Nicotiana; species Nicotiana undulata. The sequence goes on along the minus strand of ML248491.1, from coordinate 29,354 downwards.
GATAACTATAATGAATATGCTCAAATTCTCTAAAGGTGAATTGCCATTTAGATATTTGGGAGTACCTATGGGCACTAAAAGATTATGATTCATCCAATTTAAACCTCTACTTGAAAAGGTGCTGTGAAGGATTACAAGTTGGACTACTAAGATTTTATCTAATGTCGGAAGGGTCCAATTGATCAAGAATGTACTATTTTCCATCCAAAATTTTTGTTCACAAATTTTTGTATTGCCTACCAAAGTGATCAAACTAATAGAAGCAACTTGTAGGAAGTTCCTATGGATTGGGGTGTGGAGCAAGCAAATAAAGACTTACTTGTTTGGGATAAAATATACTTTACAAAAATAGCTTGTGGCTTAAATATATTGGATGTTACTATATGGAATAGAGAAACTATAAGCAAACTGCTATGGAATATATGTTTCAAAAAAAGACAAAATGTGGGTGAGATGGGTGCATAGTTATTATATCAAAAGGAATAAGATTTTCCAATCCATACCTAAGAAGGTATCATGGGTGGTACAAAAGATAATAAAAATGAAAACTTATGTCCAGCAAGTTGGTGTCAGAGAGAGTAACTTAAGGAACATGACATCCTTCTCAATTAAGAAGATGTACTAGTTGATGAGGGGTGATTTCCCCAAAAGTGAAATGGAAGAAGCTAGTTTGTAATAACTTCGGATCTCCTAAATGGATATACATCCTGAGATTGGTAGCTCATAGTAGATTGACAACAAGAGATAGGTTGTTGAATTGGGGATAATTGGCAATCAGGAATGTCCGTTATGTGTTGATCATCTAGAAACTATTGCACATCTCTTCTTTAAATGTGATATCTCTACATATATATATAGAACCAGTTACTAAAAAGGATGATCATTAATAAGGTAGCTATGACATGGCTAGAGGAGCTCAATCGGGTAGAATTTTATGCTAAAAGTAGTAATTCAAAAGCAGAAATTTATAGAATGACATTAGCAGCTTGTATATACCACGTTTGGATTGAGAGGAATAATAAAACTTTTCAAGCTAAGCAATCAAATTCTAAGGCTTAATTTCCGTGCGAAGTGAAACGGAAAGAACTTTTCATTGAGGAACAGTCTTGTTGCAGAACTTGAAAGGCTCATTTTTACCCTTTATATTATGAAATTAATAATAGGGAGTCAAATGTATAAGGTGCCAAACTGCTAGCTGGGTGTAACGACTCGGCCGGTCGTTCCGAGAGTTATGGCCCTGTTTCCCCCATTTTACTTCATTATTTGTTGTTCAGCTTTATCATTTTGCATTGTGTTGGTTGGCTCGGTTTAGGAGTAATTTTAGAGAGGAATGAGCCACTTAGTCTCTTAATTTGGATATTTAGTTGGAAAGTCAACCGAAAGTTGACATATGGATAAATGACCTCAGAATTGGGTTTTTATTGTTCAGATAGCTTCGTGAGGTGATTTTGGACTTATGAGTGGGTTCAGAATGTTATTTGGAGGTCCGTGGTAGGATTAAGCTTGAATTGGCGAATTTGACAATTTTGGGTCGGTAGTGAAAAATTATATATCAGGGTCGGAATGGAATTCCGGAAGTTGGAATAGGTCCGTAGTGTCATTTGTGATGAGTGTGAAAAATTTCAGGTCATTCGGAAGTGGTTTGGTTGGTTTCGGCATCGTTGGCGAATTTCGGGGTTAATTTGGTATTTTGATGTTGCTTGGAGTGATTTGAAGGTTCTACTAAGTTGATTAATGTTATGGGATATATTGGAATATTTGGTTGAGGTCCCGAGGGCCTTGTGTTTTGGATGCTCAATGGGTCATTTTGGACTTGAAAAGTTGGCAGATTTTCTGGTGTTCTGTTGCAGAAGAATTGCTCTTCGCGATCGCGAAGAGGAGGTCGCAATCGCGTAGGCTTATCGGGGGCAGATGTGATTTTTCTCTACGCCACGCAAGGATAGGATCGCGATCGCGTAGTTTTGCGGAGCTGTGCATCGTGAACGCATGGCCAGTATCACGTTCACGTAATATATTGGAGCCGAAGGGGGGCAGGGGCGATTGTGCTTCGCGATCGCGAGGGGGAGGTTGCGATCGCGTAGGGTTATGAGGCAGAGGTTCGGGATCGCATGGAGACTTTCGCGATCGCATAGAGTAAAAAGATGGGGCGTCCTGTTTATGTTTCGCGATCACGATGAAGACTTAGCTGGACAAATTTTAAAAGGTTCAAAATGAGGGTTTAAGTTTATAATTCCTACATTCATTATAGAGCTCGGGAGAGGGCGATTTTAGAGAGGATTTTCAGAGGAGTAATTTGGGTAAGTGTTCTTCACTTAATTTTGGTTAAATTCCATGATTGTGTCTTGATTTTTGTCATCTAAATTGGGAATTTGGGGTGAAAATTGGGAGAAAGCTGGAGGAGAATTGGAGAGTTTATTTTGGGGATTTGAATGGACATTTGATGTCGGATTTGATGAATTTGATATGGGTAGACTCGTGAGTGAATAAGGATTCTAGTTTTGTAATTTTTGTTGGATTCCAAGACGTGGGCCCGGGGGGTCGGGTTTGACCAATTTTGGGAATTTTGGTTTAATTTGAGAAATTTTGTGTGAGCTTTGTTTCTTTAGCATACATTAATGATATAATACTAATTTTGGATAGATTTGGAGCGTTCGGAGGCCGAGTCGAGTGGCAAAGGCATTGCGGAGTAGGGTTTTGGCTTGATTGCGGTAAGTAACGCTTCCAAACTAGGTTCTAAGGGTTTGAAACCCCGAACTATGTGTTTGTGATTAGAATAGAGGTGATGCACATGCCAAATGACGGGCGTGCGGGCGTGCACCGTAAAAATAGTGACATGGTTCATTCTATGGCACCGTTTAGTAATTCTTTCTTGTTGATATTCGTGCTTCTATCAATGTGATTAATATAAACATGCTAGAAATTATACTAGGGAGTATGTTAAGACTTCACGCCGATACAGTTGAGACCCGAGTGGTCGTTTCTTGCTGTCATCTCATGTGTTCATCGATATTTTATACTTTGTCTTATTTATGCATATCATATCATGTCTCTGTCTCGGTTATTGTTGTTTGGCATATTGTATCATTGATTCGGGCTAGTTCATTCATTGTGAGCCCGTGTGAGTGAGACTGGTGAGTGATGACTGAGTGAGGCTGAGAGCCTAATGATGGATGACTGTTGTGGGATCGGGCTGCACGCCGCAGCGATTATGTTATGATTACGATAGCGCTTGGGTTGTAGGAGCCCCTCGAGAGTTTGTAACACACCCCCAGTGAGCGCACTGATATTATTGTGAGGGATGGATCTTCCATGGACATGGATCTTGTCTAAGTGTTTGTATCTGGAGATGGGTCTGTACTAAATAACTACTGCCAGGTGTGTATATATTCTGGGATGGATCTTCCTTGGGCCATGAGAGCCATATACAATACTGTGTGGACAAGTATGGGAGAGTGGGAGCACATTGTGCGTTTCATACAATTGATGCATTGGCATGTAAAGTACGTTGAGTTATATATGTTAAACTGTACGGATCTGTACTTATTTTATCACTTTGAATTTTTAGTTAACTGGAAGCATGCTTAAATTTTGTTCGTTGAATTTTGTTATAAATGTTGAGGTTTAGTTCGTCACTACATCTCAGCCCACAACTTGGGCTTGTTACTTACTGAGTTGGTGTACTCACGTTACTCCATGCACCTTGTGTGCAGATCCAGGTGCCAGGGCATCTGAGTGAGTGATGATTCGTCTCCAGATTCATCTTGGAGATTAACAAGGTAGCTGCACGGCGTCTACAACCTTACTTTTATCCTTCCTATCTTTTAGTATTTATTTTCATTAGACTCATCTTGTATTGGGTAGACAGTATCAGAGATGTATTCTAGTTTCTCATGACTAGTGACTCCGAGGTCGGGCAGTGATTTTATGTTTTACTTATTTTCGCTTATTTTGAAATGTTAAAAAGAAAGCTTTATGATCAATATGGTTAGAGAAATGAATTAATGAAACTAGACTTTTATGCTATACATAACGAATCAGTTAGCCAAGTACCGCAATAGGCGCCATCACGACATGGTTAGATTTTGGGTCGTGACAAGTTGGTATTAGAGCCTAGGTTACATAGGTCTCACCAGTCATAAGCAGGTTAAGTAGAGTCTTGTGGATCGGTATGTAGACGTTCGTACTTATTTTTGAGAGGCTGCAGAACCCTTAGGAAAAAAAATCTCACATTCTTGAATTCTTGTTGTGCGAATATGTTAATTCTGGTAACTAAATTTTTGTTGTTTTATTCTATCACATATGGTGAGGACACGTGCTACCGGGCAGGATGATCAGCCACTAGTGTGACCCACGAGGGGTCGATGCCATGGTAGGGGTAGGGGTGTAGCCCTCGCAGCACCCAAAGACCCACATGTTATTCCAGATCAGGTCCCAGCAGCAGATGTTACGGCGGGACCATCCCAGGCACTGGCAGTGCCTATTGTTATTCCAGGTGTTCATGAGACCTTGGCTCAGATCTTGACTGTGTGCACTAGTCTTGTTCAGGCGGTCATTGTTTCTTCTACAGCAGCTACTTCTCAGGCCGGGGGAGGCACTCAGACTTACTCCGCTCGTACTCCTGAGCAGGTTGTTCAGGGACTTCAGACACCGGGGGCACCTCCAGCCCAGCCGATTGCACCTGCTCAGGACTATGTGGTTCCAGTCATGCCTGATGACAAGAAGCGTAGATTGGAGATGTTTGGTAGACTTCATCCTCCGACTTTTAATGGTGCTGAGGGCGAGGAACCCAGGGTATCTTGGACAAGTGTTAGAGGATTCTTTGTACAACGGGTATTTTAGAGACCAGTAGGGTCTCGTTCACTACTTTCCAGTTTTTAGGAGTTGCCTTTACTTAGTGGGAGGATTATGAGAGGCGCATGGCTGTTGGTGCAGCGCCCCTAACCTGGCAGCAGTTTTCCGCTCTCTTTTTGGAGAAGTATGTGCAACAATCCGGTAGGGAGGAGATGCGCAGGCAGTTTGAGCAGTTACGTCAGGATGATATAACAGTGACGCAGTACGAGATGAGGTTTTCAGAGCTAGCTCGTCATGCTGTTTGGTTAGTTCCTACGGATAGGGAGAGGATTGGGAGGTTTGTGTATGGCCTCACATATCAGCTTCGGATTCTCATGACCAGAGAGAAGGTATCAGGTGCTACTTTCGATAAGGTTGTTGATATTGCTCGAGATATTGAGTCATTTAGTCGCCAGGAGCGAGATGAGAGGGAGGCCAAGAGGCCTCGGGGATCTGGTAGCTTTGGTGGTATTCCCTATAGAGGACAGTTACAGCATAGCAGAGGCGGTATTAGGCCTGCTCATCTAGATTGCCCAGTTTATAGTGGTGCATGATCGGGCCAGGGTTCCCGCAGTTCTCATCCGGGCCGCTCATTATTCAGTGCCCTTCCAACCTAGAGTTCATCCCGTGCATCGTCAGTTCATTGCTCTTCCATGCCAGGCTATTTCACCAGTTATCCCGGAGTTATGGGTTCCCTTTAGTCCCCATCGCCATTCACCAAGAGGGGTTTCTTTAAGTGTGGAGGTGCGGGTCAAATCCAGAGGTTTTTCCCCCGTCTTACGGGAGGTCCATCGCAGCAGATGAGTCAACCTCGATTTTAGATCTAGTTACTTCACCACCCGCCCAGGCAGCTAGGGGTGGAGGTGAGGCAGCTAGAGGCCACCCTAGAAGGGGAGGTCGATCAGGTGGAGGTCAGGCCCGTTTTTATGCACTCTTAGCCAGACCAGATGCTATGGATTCATATGCCGTGATTACAAGTATTGTTTTAGTTTGTCACCGAGATGCCTCAGTCTGATTTGATCATGGTTCCACATATTCCTATGTTTTGTCATATTTTGCTCATTGTCTGGATATGCCCCCGTGAGTCCTTAGTCACGTCTGTTCATGTGTCGACTCCGATGGGCGATACTATTGTCTTGGACCACGTGTATCGATCATGTGTGGTGTCTATTGGGGGTTTGGAGACCCGAGTGGATCTGTTATTGCTTAGCATGGTTGACTTTGATGTGATATTGGGCATGGATTGGTTATCTCCATGTCATGATGTTATAGATTATCACGCCAAGACCGTGACCTTAGCGATGCTGGGATTTTCGAGGGTTGAGTGGAGAGGTTCCATTGATTATGTGCCTAGTATAGTGATTTCATACCTGAAGGCTCAGTGCATGATGGAGAAAGGGTGTCTATCTTACTTAGCTTTTGTGGGATGTCAGTGCTGAGACTCCCACTATTGATCTATTCATGTGGTCCGTGATTTTACGAATGTGTTCCCTGCATACCTATTGGGCATGCTGCCTGACAGGGATATTGATTTTGGTATTGATTTGGTGCCAGACACTCAGCCTATTTCTATTCCACCATATCGTATGGCACCGAAGGAGTTGAATGAATTAAAAGAGCAGTTTCAAGAACTCTTAGATAAGGGGTTCATTCGACCTAGTGTGTCACCTTGGGGTGCACCGGTGTTATTTGTGAAGAAGAAGGATGGTTCCATGAGAATGTGTATTGACTACAGGCAGTTGAACAAGGTTACAGTCAAGAATAAGTATACTTTGCCTCGTATCGATGATTTATTTTACCAGCTTTAGGAAGCCAGAGTGTTCTCTAAGATTGATTTGAGATCCGGGTATCATCAGCTGAAGATTCGGGATTCAGATATTCCCAAGACGGCTTTCAGGACCCGTTATGGCCACTATGAGTTCTTGGTGATGTCTTCTGGGCTGACCAATGCCCCAACATTTTTCATGCATTTGATGAACAATGTATTTCATCCATACTTGGATTCCTTTGTTATTGTGTTCATTGATGACATCCTGGTGTACTCTCGTGTCTAGGAGGAACATGCTCAGTATCTGAGAGTTTGTATTGTAGAGATTGATGAAGGAGAAGCTTTATGAAAAATTCTCCAAGTGTGAGTTTTGGCTTGGTTCAGTAGATTTCTTGGGGAACGTGGTGTCCAGTGAGGGTATTCAAGTGGATCCGAAGAAGATAGGGGTAGTGCAGAGTTGGCCCAGACCGTCCTCAGCTACAGAGATTAGAAGCTTCCTTGGTTTGGCGGGCTATTATCTTCGCTTTGTGGAGGGATTTCTTCTATTGCTTCGCCCTTGACCAAATTGACCCAAAAAGGTGCTCCATTCAGGTGGTCGGATGATTGCGAGGAGAGATTTCAGAAGCTCAAGACTGCCTTGACTACAACTCCAGCGTTAGTTTTGCCATCAGCTTCAAGTTCTTATACCGTGTATTGTGATGCCTCGAGGATAGGCATTGGTTGTGTCTTGATGCAGGAGAGTAGGGTGATTGCCTATGCCTCGTGCCAGTTGAAGACCTATGAGAAGAATTATCCGGTGCATGATCTTGAGTTAGCAGCCATTGTTCATGCCTTGAAGATTTGGCGTCATTATTTGTATGGGGTTCATTGTGAGGTTCTTACTAATCACCGTAGTCTGCAACATCTGTTTAAGCAGAAGAATCTGAATTTACATCAGCGTAGATGGTTGGAGCTTCTCAAGGACTATGATATCACTATTCTATACCATCCGGGGAAGGCCAATGTAGTGGCTGATGCCTTGAGTCGCCGAGCGGAGATTTTGGGGAGTCTAGCATATCTTCCAGCAGCGGAGTCGCCATGCTGTCGCCCCCCCTTTTTCCTCGCGGATCCCAGGTTTTGACATTTTGGCACAACTCCCTTCCTTTTGGGACGGCGTACGGGATTTGAAGAGTCGCCACCTAACGAATTATGGTGCGTTAGGTCACCTAAAGAAATTAACTCATAAAACTAGTTTGCATCACCAGAGATTTGGGTAAGGGATCTAAATTACCTTGAGGGGAAGTTGTTAGGAACCTCTCGAGGTCCACAACGGTGGATCCCATCCAAACTCAATTAAGCGAATTAGTCTTTAAATGAAAGTTAAAAAATTTAGAACAAATAGATATTACTCTAAAAACATGAATAAAAGGGGTCCTAGTGTTTTTAGCCTATAGGATCATTTCCATGCAATACTTGGTAACTTTCCCCAAATTGGGGTGTTACGCATAGTATTAGCGCATAGGTCATCATCTCCTTTACTACCCAATTACTACCTTTTCAGTTATTACCTAAGTGTTCTAATAGCTTCTAGTGCGTACCTTATGCGTGCACTACCTGTCCCTTTGCCTATGGCCCTGGAGGTGTTTAGGACCTCTATTTAAGGTGGTTCTAGACTCACCTATGTTACTTAAAAAGAGAAAACTAAGCGACAAACAAAAGTCAAGTAGGACTGTCACATAAAGAGCAAATAGGGGGCTCATGTTAACCTCCGCAAGTAACAACAAATGCACACAATTAAAACAGAAAATTTTAATGATTTAAGACCCTATAGGCATGATATCTAGATGAGCATAAATAGGATATAACATGACAGTTTTATCAAAGCGAGCAGTGACACCTATCAGTTTGCCTACTGATTTTTGTTAATATTCTGAATCTGAACATATTTCAAGCAAGAAATCACGGTTTTTAGACCCAGAATTTTAATTACCCTACATGATTTCCTAAGTGGTAACCGGGGTAGGATCCTATAGGCATGGTATCTAACTGTTAATTAGATCATAACTTATAAACCAGTTATTGATTTTAACAAGCAAATTTTATCTTTTTGATCCTATAGGCATGCTTTCTAAGTGCTGAAACTGGTTACAAGTATTATTTCCTATAGACATGATATCTAAATTGCAGAAACTGATTTTATATATTCCCTGTAGGCATGATATCTAAGTGCTGAAACTGATTTTTACATTCTCTATAGGCATGGTATCCAAGTGTTGATATTGATTTTATATATTCCCCTATAGGTATGATATCTAAGTGGGTAAAGACGTTAACAAGTTGCTAAGCAAGTTCAATAAATAAGATCCTATATACATGATCTCTATTTCACATTGAGATTTGAAAATATGCTTAGAACATGGGTTCTTGATGCAGAATTGATAAAAACAACCTAGAAGCAGGATTTCTAGGATGCAAAGTATGAAAATTCAGGATTACGAATAAAGAAATAAGATCATATAGGCATGATTTCTAATGGTATGCACATACGGGGTCACCACAACAACCTATAGGCAGGATTTCTAGCCGAATTTGATGACAGATATATAAAAGGTTCATAATAGAGAGTTCATAGCTGACCAAACAACATTACTGAAGATTACTCAGTTAATTAATTATCACTACATGAGACCATGTAGTCATGTATTAAACAGAAAACATGTTGGAATCTGAAGTATCCAAGCAAACAAACACATAGAGCAGGGACCAAAGCATACTAGTCTATAGGTAAACAGAAATCATGGAAAACATGCTAAGGTAAGCACACAAAACAGAGCAGGTTGACAAGAATTGAGGCGTACTATTTGAGAGAGAGATAAACAGGAACTACATGGCAAACAGAAGCATCGAAGTTTGAAATAAACTATTCCTATAAAACACATGGAACAACATAAGATAATAAGAAATAAAGCATAGTATTTGAGCAAACGATGGTCAGGAATCAGATATCAAAATAGAAGCATATTGAAGTCTATAATAAATTGACTACATAGCATATAGAAGAGAACATGATAACAGAAATTGAGGCATACCAGTTAAGGAGATAGCAAACAGGAAGGTGAAGGCAAATGAATCCAAGAGTCTAGCCTTGGCTTTCAGCCGGCTAGACAGTGCAACAAATCAAAATAAAATAAAGAACTTTAGTTGTGTGAGTGTGTAAGTGAAAATCAATTTGTAAGTGTATGTGTGTGTGTTTTAAAAATCAGAATGGTGAGGATTATATAACATTCAGCAGAGTAAACAAATAAGGTAGGAAAATCAATAATTCACAAATAAGGTATGCAAAATTCAACCAGTTAATTAGGGCTAAACCCAATCAATTAATACGACAGAATCCGGGAAATATCACTTGGATTAGGGAGAATAAATTAACAGTCAAGTTTGAGGTTAACAAGGTAAACAAATAAATCCAGAGATCATTTATAGGCCAGTTAAAACAATCAAATCCCAGAAATCAGGCTAGTAACATAATTAAGGAAGGCAATACCAATTATGAGTCACATATAAGGAAATAATAAATAAAAATCTTTTAGAGAGATATCAGTTTGAAAAGAAGTCAATTTCAAACCCTAATTAAGCAAGTAAATCAATTAATTAGTTAACTTAACAGAGCCAAAGTGAGCAGGTAAGAACAGTGAGATAAATAATCTACTAATGGAAAACCTTAAGCATATCGAAACACAGAGATGAAACTCAAGCAAAGAAATTAGTCGAACAGTAAAGGAGAAAGGCCAGAGTTGAGCATTTAAATATTTTTTTTAAAACATTTGCAGAAACCCTATTGGGAATCAAAACCCTAGCTTTAGGAAAAAAGTGAAATCAGTTGATAATAGTGGTAAAAAATGAAAGAATCTTAAAAGAAAATTATTAAACAAACTCAAAACACTTCAGATCTAAAGAGATCTGAACCTATTTGGCCAGAAATAGTTAGGTTTGTACAAAACAATAAATAGAGGTACAAAAATCGAGTTTTAGACCGGAGATTTGAAGCCATGAAAACACAAAAATGGTAATACTCACAAGCAATGGGTGAATACAAACGGATTCACCAAGAGACTGAGGGATTTGAACCAAGTATGTTCGAATCTTTTTGAGATTCCACCGGATAACATGAAAGTCGAACAACCAGTAGAGATAGGAAGTCGAATATGGCTTAAGATCGAAAAGAAAATCCATGAATCGAAGGGAGTTTAGGTGACAGCGGGCTAGGTCTAGGGAGAAGGGTGAGAGGGAAGAGAGGAGGAAGGGAATCATGGGCATCGGATTTTAGAAAATGAATAGGGTTTGGAAGGGTTATGGGTTAATTAAAAAAGGTAATAATATCCTGGACCGTTGATCTGAGATGAACGGCCAGGATTCAATCTGGGGTTGGGAGGGTTTAAATATTGGGTTACTAGGTCGAGTTATGGGTTAATTTTAATTGGGTTGGGGTGGAAATTGGGCAAAGACCGAAAATTAAACAGGCTATATGTTAAATACCAATTTAATTTGATAAATTTTTTTATAAAAATAGCTGATAAATGATAAAAATGATATTTATGCATAAAATGATTTAAAATAATTACTTAATATTATAAAAATATAAAAAGGTCAATTTTTTGTTTGTAAAATGGAGTAATTATGCACATACGCGCTATTATTGCAAAGTTATTGCAATTATAGCCTACAGATGTAAATAGGGTTATGCATAAGATAATTAAAACTTAATATAAATATAAATGATAAAATTAAGCAATAAGATTATCATAAAACCATTTGTGATGCAATTAGAAATTATTTATATAATAAAAATACTGGGATAATACTTTAAAATCCTTTTAAGATTGCAAAGAATTATGGGAAAATATTAAGTGGTGCTCATGCATAGTTTTGAAGATATATATGCATTTTAAAAATAGATATGGGGAAAAATTGTGAGATTGGATATATCGTAGCCCAGTCGGGTATTGACTTGCGTGGTCTCCAGGTCTTCTCTTTATGACCGTATCATAGAGCCAGTTTGATGACCCACACTTGCTTGTTCTACAGGATAGGGTCCGATGAGGTGATGCCAGGGATGTAGCTATTGGTGATGATGGTGTGATGAGGATGCAGGGTCGGTTATGCATGCCTAATGTAGATGGGGTTCGTGAGTTAATTCTTATGGAGGCCCACAGCTCGCGGTATTCCATAATTCCGGGTTCCGCGAAGATGTATCAGGATCGAAGACAACGTTATTGGTGGAGGCGGATGAAGAAGGACATCGTCGGGTTTGTAGCTTGGTGTCTCAATTGCCAGCAGGTCAAGTTTGAGCACCAAAGACCAGGTGGATTGCTTCAGAGACTAGATATTCCGGAGTGGAAGTGGGAGCGGATCACCATGGACTTTGTAGTTGGGCTTACACAGACTTCGAAGAAGTTCGATGCTATTTGGGTTATTGTGGATCGGCTGACCAAGTCTGCGCACTTCATTCCTATTGGTACTAATTACACTTCAGAGCGGTTAGCTGAGATTTATATCCGGGAGATTGTTCGATTGCATGGTGTTCCAGTTTCCATCATTTCTGATAGAGGTACTTAGTTCACATCGCAGTTTTGGAGGACTGTGCAGCGGGATTTGGGTAAACAAGATGAGTTGAGTACAACTTTTCACCCTCAGACGGACGGGCAATCCGAGCGCACTATGTAGGTATTGGAGGACATGTTGCGCGCTTGTGTCATTGATTTTGGGGGTTCATGAGACCAGTTTCTGCCACTCGCGGAGTTCGTATATAATAATATTTATCAGTCGAGTATTCAGATGTCTCCGTACGAGGATTTATATGGGAGTAGGTGTAGATCTCTCGTTGGTTGGTTTGAGCCGGGTGAGGCTAGACTCTTGGGTACAGATTTGGTGTAGGATGCCTTAAATAGGGTGAAGATGATTCAGGAGCGGCGTCGCACAGCGCAGTCTAGGTAGAAGCTCTATGCGGACAGGAAGGTCCGTGACGTATCTTTCATGGTTGGAGAAAAGGTATTATTGAAGGATTCACCCATGAAGAGTGTTATGCGGTTTGGGAAGAGGGACAAGTTGAGCCCCCGGTTCGTTGGGCCTCTTGAGGTGCTTCAGAGGGTAGGGGAGATGGCTTATAGACTTGCTTTTCCACCCAGCTTGTCGAGTGTGCATCCAGTATTTCATGTTTCCATGCTTTGGAAGTATGTTAGTGACCCGTACCATGTTTTGGACTTCAACATGGTGCAGTTAGATGGTGATATGACTTATGATGTGGAGCCCGTGTCTATTTTGGATCGGCAGGTCTGAAGGTTGAGGTCAAAGGATATAGCTTCAGTTAAGGTACAGTGGAGAGGGCAGCTGGTGGAGGAGGCCACCTGGGAGACCGAGCGGGAGATGCGGATTAGATATCTACACCTATTTGAGACACCAGCTATGTTTCTAGATTCGTCTGAGGACGAACATTTGTTTAAGATGGGGAGAATGTAACGACCCGGCCGGTTATTCCAAGAGTTATGGCCCCGTTTCCCCCATTTTGCTTCATTATTTGTTTTTCAACTTTATCATGTTGTGTCGTGTTGGTTGGCTCAGGTTCGGAGTAATTTTGGAGAGGAATGAGACACTTAGTCTCTTAATTTGGATATTTAGTTGGAAAGTCAACCAAAAAATGACTTATTGGTAAGCGACCTCAGGATTGGGTTTTTATGGTTCGAATAGCTTTGTGAGGTGATTTTGGACTTAGGAGTGGGTTTGGAATGTTATTGGAAGGTCCATGGGAGGCTTAGGCTTGAATTGGTGAAATTGGAAATTTGGCAATTTCGGGTCGGCAATGAAAAATTAGATATCGGGGTCGGAAAGGAATTCTAGAAGTTGGAATATGTCTGTAGTGTCATTTGTGACGTGTGTGCAAAATTTCAGGTCATTCGGACATGGTTTGGTTAGTTTTGGCATCGTTGGCGAATTTCGGAAGTTTAGAAATCCTTAGGCTTGAATTCGGGGTTAATTTGGCATTTTGATGTTGTTTGGAGCGATTCAAAGGTTCGACTAAGTTTGAATGATGTTATGGGATGTGTTGGCATGTTTGGTTGAGGTCCCGAGGGCCTTGGGTGTGTTTTGGATGCTCAACGGGTCATTTTTAGACTTGAAAAGTTGGCAGATTTTCTGGTGTTCTGTTGCAGAAGAATTGCTCTTCGCAATCGCGAAGAGGAGGTCACAATCGCGAAGAGAAGGTCACAATCGCGTAGGCTTATCGGGGGCAGAGGTGATTTTTTTCTACGCGGTCGCAGGGATAGGATCGGGATCGTGTAGTTTTGCGGAGCTGTGCATCGCGAATGCGTGGACAGTATCGCATTCACATAGTGTATTGGAGTCTAAGGGTGCAGGGACGATTGTGTTTCGCGATCGCGAGGGGGAGGTTGCGATCGCGTAGGGTTGTGAGGCAAAGGTTCGCGATCGCGTGGAGACTTCCGTGATCGCATAGAGTAAAAGGATGGGGCAGCCTGTTTGTGCTTCGCGATTGCGAGGGGGAGGTCTGCGATCGTGATGAAGACTTAAATAGGCAGATTTTAAAACGTTCAAAACGAGGGTTTGAGTTTATAATTCTAAAATTCATTATGTCACGTTCCCAAATTACTACTGGCCGTGATGGAGCCTATCGTGAAACTAGGCTAGTCAGACTATCGAAAATAACAAATAAAACTTTTTGTTTAAATCATAAGTCATAATATTTCATTTAAGATCCTCGTTCTAAAGCATGTTTAACAGTAATAATAACATAAAAGATCAAGTCTAACCAAAATTCCCAACATTCGGAGTCAACTGTCATGAGATTCTAAAGGGGTAAATACATTGTATGATATCATGTCTTTGCTAATACAAGTCCAGAAAATACGAGAAAATCTATAACTAGGAAAGGAAAAAAGGCACGCTGTGGACGCCAAACATCTACCTCTTTCCTCGAACAGGCTCCAAAGCAAGGGGAAATCAGCTAACGCTATGGCCCAATACCTGGATCTGCACACAAGGTGCAAGGAGTAATATGAGTACGCCAACTCAGTAAGTGACGACCATAACTAAAGACTTGAGTGCAGTGATGAGCCTTTAAAACCAGTTTCCAAGTCCGGGAAATCCTCATTTCGGATTTTCATAAAAATCCCCAAGTTTCCATTGAAAATCTCATGTAAAATAATTTATAGTAGTTTCATTAGAGGCTTAGAGTAAGAAAAGGGATGATAACAGTAATTTCATAAATATCAGGCTCTCGGGCACAATGTCACTCGTAAATAAATCCTCTCAGTCACTCAGAACTCCTCTATCATAAGCAAATGCTCACACTCAGCACTCTCACTCAACAGGTACCATGTATACACATAACCGCTGCGGCGTGCAGCCCGATCCACATAACATATGTTGCGGCGAGCAACCCCATCCCAATAATTGTCGACTGCGCTCACTGGGGGTGTACAGACTCCTGGAGGGGTTCCTACATCCCAACCGCTATATTGCTGCGGCGTGCAGCCCGATCCAATATATATATTATTGGGGCGTTCAGGCCGATCCACATAATATTTGTTGCGGCGTGCTTCCCGATCCATAACTATCCTCAAAACTCGGCTCTCGGCCTCACTCAGTCATCCCCACAAGCCACTCGGGCAACTCATCACAACTCACGAGACTCAGCCCAAAATACCTCACAGAATTCTAAAACATGGTGATAACAGTGATAACAACAACAAGTATAAAGCATGACTGAGTTCATAAGTTTTTATATCATAATAGTGTGAGAATATTTGAAGAATACCCCTGAGGGTCTAAACAGGTCGGCACAAGGCCCCAAACATGGCATACAACCCATAGTAAAGCATAAATCTCTAAAATACGAGATATTATATGAATTCAAATCAAACACGCGGCTTAATAGTCGCTATGGTACGGACCATGTCACAATCCCTATCGGTTCACGCCCACACGCTCGTCACCTAGCATGTGCATCACCTCATTTATCAAAACAATATGAAATACCGGGGTTTCATACCCTCAGGTCTAGATTTACAATCGCTACTTACCTCAAACCGGCCCGAAAACTTCTCCGCGATGCTCTTTCCCCTCGAATCGACCTCCGATTGCTCCAAATCTAGCCAAAATCATATTAATAACATCAAATATGCTAGGGAAACGAAACCCATTCGAAATTTATCACAATTAGGCACCAATCCCGAAATTGGCCAAACCCGACCCACGGGCCCACGTCTCTGAATTCGATAAAAATCACAAAACCGGAATCCTTATTCTCCCCCGAGTGTATTCGTACCAAGAACATCAAAATCGGACCACAATTGCCCCTTCAATTCCTCCATTAAAGTCTCCAATTTCCCAAGCCCTAACTTCCCCAATTTTGGGTTTAAATCCCACTAATTTCAGGTTTAATTGCTTAGAAAACAACATAGAATCAAGTTTTGAAGTCGAAAATCTTACCTCCAAGTGTTTCCCTTCGATTCCCTCTTCAATCACTCTCAAAAGCTTCAAAAATTGTCCAACAATGGTGAAAATAGACTGAAAATTGCGAAGGAGGGGTTTAAATACTTCTGCCCAAAACACTGTATGCGAACACGGCATGTCCCTCGTGCTCGCGTAGACTAAACATGCCAGCTCCCAAAAATACCCATCGCGAATACGTCCTTGGCTTCGCGAATGTGAAGCTTTAGCTACTAGGACCCTCGCGAACGCGGCCCTCCTGTGCGAACGCATAGGCCAACTGGGCCCCGGGTCCCCAGCTGACTCACAACACTACGTGAACGCGTCTTCCCACACGCGTCCGCGATGCACACGCGACCTGAACTTTCGCGTTCGCGTTCGCATTCCCCTTCCGCGAATGCATAGAACATATTACACCCTCCCAAAAAAGACTCTTCGCGAATGCGTGGCCTCCTCCGCGAACGCGAAGAACAAATTCTCTGCAACAAAACACCAGAAACAATGCCAAGTTCAAAGTCCAAAAATTGATCTGTTAACCACCCAAAACTCACCCGAGGCCCTCGAGACCTCAACCAAACATTCCAACACCTCCCACAACCTCATTCAAACTTAATCGAGCCTTATAAATACCCAAAACAACGCAGAAACACCAAATTCACCTCGGATTCAAGCCTATGAACTTTGAAATTTTTAAATTTTGCCAATGATGCCAAAACCACCCAAAACATGTCCGATTGACCTGAAAATTTGCACACATATCCAAAATGACATTACCTTCTCCAACTTCCTGAATTCTATTCCGACCCCGATAGCTAAATTACTATTGCCGACCGAAAATTGCCAAAAACTCAATTTCACCAATTCAAGCCTAATTCTACTCCGGACCTCAAAATCACATTCCGGTCACACTCCTAAGTCCCAAATCACCTAATGAAGCTATCCGACCCATAAAATCCACATTCCGGGGTCGTTTACCTATCAGTCAACTCCCAGTTGACTTTTCAACTATTAAGCTCATTTATGAAACCAAGTGTGTCAATTCTCACCACGACCACTCCGAACCCGAACCAACCAAACAAACATAACATAAATATGTTAAATAACATATGACAAAGTTGAAACAGAGGAAACGGGACTAATCTCATAAAACAACCGGCCGGGTCGTTACACATTAGAGAGCTCGGGAGAGGGCGATTTTAGAGAGGATTTTCACAGGAGTAATTGGGGTAATTGTTCTTCACATAATTTTGGTTAAATTCCATGATTGTGTCTTGATTTTTGTCATCTAAGATGGGAATTTGAGGTAAAAGTTAGGAGAAATATAGACGAGAATTGGAGAGTTAATTTGGGGATTTGAATAGTGATGTCGGATTTTGATGAATTTGATATGGGTAGACTCGTGAGTGAATAAGGATTCTAGTTTTATAATTTTTGTTGGGTTCCGAGACACGGTCCCGGGGGGTCGGGTTTGACCAATTTCGAGAATTTTGGTTTAATTTGATAAATTTTGTGTGGGCTTTATTTCTTTAGCATGTATTAATGATATAATACTAATTTTGGATAGATTCGGGGAATTCGGAGGCCGAGTCGAGTGGAAAAGGCATTGTGGAGTAGGGTTTTGGCTTGATTGAGGTAAGTAACGCTTCCAAACTGGGTTCTGAGGGTTCGAAACCCCGAACTATGTGTTATGTGATTAGAATAGAGGTGACGCACATGCCAAGTGACAGGCGTGTGGGCGTGCACCGTGAGAATTGTGACCTGGTTCATTCTGTGGCACCGTTTAGTGATTCTTTCTTGTTGATATTCGTGCTTCTATCAATGTGATTAATGTAAACATGCTAGAAATCATGCTAGTGGGTATGTTAAGGCTTCACGCCGATACAGCTGAGACCCGAGTGGTCGTTTCTTGCTATCATCTCATGTGTTTCATCGATATTTTATACTTAGTTTTATTTATCCATATCATATCATGTCTCAGTCTCGGTTATTGTTGTTTTGGCATATTATATCATTGATTCGGGCTAGTTCATGCATTGTAAGCCCGCGTGAGTGAGACTGGTGAGTGATGACTGAGTGAGGTCGAGAGCCTGATGATGAGTGACAGTTGTGGGATCGGCTGCACGCCGCAGTGATTATGTTATGATTACGATAGAGCTTGGGTTGTAGGAGCCCCTCCGGAGTCTGTAACACACACCCAGTGAGCGCAATGATATTATTGTGAGGGTTGGATCTTCCTTGGACATGGATCTTGTCCAAGTGTTTGTATCTGGAGATGGATCTTCTCAATGGGGCTGGATTTGCCTTCCTCGGTACTGAGTGACTACTGTCAGATGTGTATATATTCTGGGATGGATCTTCCCTGGGCCATGAGAGCCATATACAGTACTAAGTGGACAAGTATGTGGAGTGGGAGCACATTGTGTGTTTCATACAGTTGATGCATTAGCATGTAAAGTACATTAAGTTATATATGTTAAACTATTGGGATATGTACTTATCTTATAACCTTCAACTGTTAGTTAACTAGAAGCATGCTTAAATTTTTGTACATTGAATTCTGTTATAAATGTTGAGGTTTAGTTTGTCACTACATCTCAGCCCATAGTTTGGGCTTGTTACTTACTGAGTTGGTGTGCTCACATTACTCCATGCACCTTGTGTGCAGATCCAGGTGCCAGGGCATCCGAGTGAGTGCTGATTTGTCTCCGGATTCATCCCGGGGCTTAGCAAGGTAGCTGCACGGCATCTGCAGCCTTGCTTTTCTCCGTCCTATCTTTTAGTATTTATTTTCATTAGACTCATCTTGTTTGAGTAGACAATATCAGACTTGTATTCTAGTTTCTCATGACTAGTGACTCCGAGGTCGGGCAGTGATTTTATGTTTTACTTATTTCCACTTATTTTGAAATGTTAAAACGAAAGCTATATGATCAATATGGTTAGAGAAATTAATTAATGAAAATAGACTTTTATGTTATACATAACGAATCGGCTAGCCTAGTACCGCGATAGGAGCCATCACGACACGGTTATATTTTGGGTCGTGACACTAGGAGATATCGTTTTTTTTTTTTTTTGTACTGATTTGCTATTGGTAATAAAAGTTTTATTTACCAAAAAAAAGTCGAATGACCAAAATATCCATCAAAGACTAAATGACTATTTTGTCCTTCAACCAAGTATTATATTTTTCATGACCCAAAAATCCTTCCAAATGAATCGTGATGGCACCTAGTCTCTAAAACTAGGTAAGTCTAACACATGACGAAATGATAACATGTCTTACTAAACAACTATAAATCATGAACCAGAAATTTCTAAATAAACCAATAGTCTCAACATGACACAATATCCCAAATCCGGTAGTACAAGCCATAAGCCTTTCTAGGAGTAAATTTAAATAATGAATACACCCTTATTCCGGAATAGAAGGAAACAATGGAAATAAATACAATAGAGGGTGACTTCGGAGCCTGCGAACGCCCGACAGGTGTACCTTGAAGTCTCCAGCCACATCAAACATAATTCTCAAAAACCGACTCGATCTGAAGTACCTGGTTCTGCACGAAAAAATATGCAGAAGCGTAGCATGAGTACACCACGGTGGTAAGTATCAAGCCTAATCTCGGTAGAGTAGTGACGAGGCCAGGACAAGACACCCACTGAACATTTAAACCTATACAGGATATGACATAATGCTAGCAAGGAAGGAGTATAAAAGTAATGCCAATAGCAGACAGAAATCAGATTACAAGTAGTAGTAACGATAAAGGAAACACGAAAGGCAACAAGAAATAACCAAGTAATTACACAAAAACATAGTTGGGGTACGAATGAAGTATGAACGTGCTCGAGTAGGGAAAACGATGTCAACTCAACCAATAAAATCATTTCTAATACACAATTTCAACAATCCCACTTCTCGTAATCTCATATCATAAATCACAACTTTCAAACCCTTGACACACATGGCACCTTGTGCCCACATCTTTCCGTCTCACTTCGTATGACAAAATCCATATGCTACTCGGTGTATAATATCTGTGTCAAATGCTAATTAGGATGTTCACTAGATTTTATTTATATATAATAAAGTAAAAATTACAGTTTCTAGATCAAGTAGGAAATCAATGAAAAAGATGAGTTTATTTTAGAAATGATTAGGGTGAAGAAAATAATATTTTTATGTAAAATACAACATCGAATAAGCTATTGAAGTTAATATAGAATTTATTAAATTGAAATATAATAACAATTCCTTTTTAAATAAAATAAAAATCTCAGAAAGGCTAAGGAGATTAAGTTGAGAAATCAATTGAAGTAAAATATGACAACTATTAGAAATGGTAAGTACCGAAATACACGGCAAGTTTTAACTTGAAAGTCACAAAAGGTAGCATGGTCTTAATTTTTTTATTTAAAATCACTATAATACTAACAACTCAGCACGACAGGAGGTAATAACTCAACGTAATAAATTCACCTTGAAAATCAATTTACAAGAATAATAGGATTAGGAAAAGAACTCAGGAAATGATGGCAAGGTGATAAGTCAGTTACAATAACTCAATCCCCAGAAAACAGTGAAGAACCGAAAGTACAAATTCTCAGAATCTCATACGAAAGAACCGAAGCCAATGCAATAAAGCAGGGAATACAAAACACAAAATTTGTACTTCCGGTTCAACCGAAGCCAATGCAATAAAACAGGGAATACAAAACACAAAATATGTTGCGGCGCACATGTCACGACCCCAAAACCACCCCAGTCGTGATGGCGCCTATCGTGGAATTAGGCAAGCCACACAATTTCAAATAATTCAGTTTCTTTCATTAAAACCATATATTAATAATAAAATTCTCATTACTACAATTTTTAATTTAAAAGTTAAATACCACCAAAACACTAAAATAAGTCCCAACACCGGGTGTCACCGAGTCATGAGCTGACACAACTACAAATGTTGAAATATAGTAAATACGAACATTGTCTGAAATAATAAAGTAGGCCAAAGGAAGATAAGGAAGGAGAAGACGAGGATGTGATCGCCAGGTAGCTACCTCGAAATCTCCGGCTGGAACTCTGTGCCAAACAATCAACAACTGCTACGGGGACCTGAAGTACCAGGATATGCACACAAGGTGCAGGGGGTAATGTGAGTACACCAACTCAGTAAGTAATGAGCCCAAACTGTGGGCTGAGAGGTAGTGACAAACTAAACCTCAACATTTATAACAGAAATCAACGTACAAAAATTTAGGCATGCTTTCAATTAACTAACAGTTCAATGTAACAAGGTACAGATTCGAACAGTTTAACATATATAACTCAACGTACTTAACATGACAATGCATCAAGTGTATGAACCGTACAATGTGCTCCCACTCTCAGATACTAGTCCACCCAGTACTGTATATGGCTCTCATGGCCCAGGGAAGATCCATCCTAGAATATATACACAAATGACAGTAGTCACTCATTACTGAGGAAGGCCAATTCAACCCCACGGACACGATCCATCTCCAGATACAAACGCTCGTACAAGATCCATGTTCAGGGAAGATCCATCCCTCAATAACATCAGTGTGCTCACTAGGGGTGTGTTACAGACTCCGGAGGGGCTCCTACAGCCCAAGAGCTATCATAAGCCAGATCTAGACATAAATCAATATAACTTGCTGCAGCGTACAGCCCGGTCCCATAACTGTCACTCAATATCAGGCTCTCACCCTCACTCAGTCATCACTCTCCAGTCTTGCTCACACGGTCTCACAATGCATGAACTAGCCCGAATCAATGATATAATTTGCAAGACAACAATTACCGAGACTGAGACATGATATGATGTGCAATAACGGGACTGAGTATATAATATCAATGAAACACATGAAATGACCTCAATAAGCGACCACTAGGGTCTCAACAGTATCGGCATGGAGCCTTAACATAATATCTAGCCTGTTTGCATTTAATCACATTGACAGTAGTACGGATATCAACAAGGAGGGATCACTAACTGGGCCATGGAATGAACCAGGTCACCATTCTCACGGTGTACACCCTCACGCCTGCCACTTGGCATGTGTATCACCTCAATTACAAACATATAACATATAGTTCGAGGTTCTAAACCCTCAGAACCTTCATAAATGGGTTTTGAGAGTTAAACATCGATTCGAAGTCGGATTTTGATAATTTGGTATGGTTGGAATCTTGAGATAACGGGTTTCTTAGTTTTGTGAATTTTATCGGATTTCGAGACGTGGGCTCTGGGACCTCGTTCGGCCAACTTTGGGATTTTTATCTAAATTGACAATATTCATATGGGGTTCATTCCTTTAGCGTATATTGATGATACTATACTGATTTTTGGATAGATTCGGAGCATTTGGTGGCTGCGTCAAGCGGCAAGGGCATTTCGAAGTAGTATTTTGTCTTGATTGAGGTAAGTAACGCTTCCAAACTTGGTTTTGAGGGTTTGAAACCCCGAACTATATGTTATATGATTATAATTGAGGTGACGCACATGCCAAGTGGCGGGCGTGAGGGCGAGCACCGTGGGAATTGTGACCTAGTTCATTCCATGGCACTGTTTAGTGATTCTTTCTTGTTGATATCCATGCTTCTGTCAATATGATTAATGCAAACATGCTAGAAATCATGCTAATTATTATGTTAAGGCTTCACGCCGATACTATTGAGACCCGAATGGTGGTTTATTGCTGTCATCTCATGTGTTTCATTAATATTATATACTCAGTCTTGTTTTTGCATATCATATCATGTCTCAGTGTCCGTATTGTTGTTTGGCACATTATATCATTGATTCGGGCTAGTTCATGCATTTTGAGCCCGTGTGAGTGAGGTTGGAGAATGATGACTGAGTGAGGCCGAGAGCCGTATTATGAGTGACAGTTATGGAATCGGGTTGCACGTCGCAGCATGTTATATTGGTTTATGCCTGGATCTGGCTTATGATAGTGATTGGACTGTAGTAGCCCCTTCAGAGTCTGTAACACACCCCTAGTGAGCGCAGAAGTAATGCTTAATATTTATATAAGTAGAACAATATGACTACACAAAAGGAATTTATTTTAATATCACACAATGTATTATTATGTAATTTTTTTATAATATATCTGTGGAAGAAGAGTTACTTTTGTGACTCTTTGAAGTTTATTCTAAATTTTATGATTTTGCTAACTAATTTATTAGATTTTCACTAAGAAAGGCTTCTAAAGTTTCTCATATTGATATCTTTTGCCATCTTCATCCCTGGCAGGAGTAAATTCAACTTTATATATTTTAGACAAGTTTGGCAAGAAAGAGTCTTGTCTCGTGTATCAGTACGAAATATATTTCTTTTTGACCTATATTAATTAGTAAAATTCCTACACAAAAAAATAAATGTTAGTTGTTGTGATTATAATACTTTTATGTAGTTTATAAATATATAAATTTTATTTCAAAAAATTTAAAGATTTTATGTTCGAATTACATTCAAATTTAAAAAGGTTGACTTTCGAAATCTGAATTATGCCATATAAATCGAGATAATAATGAGAGCGTGTAAAAAAAAACTAGTATATATTATATACACACTAACAGCTTGTTTGGATGGTTGTTACACATCGTCTCATAATGTATTGTATTGTATTATATTGTATTGTACGGTATCCAGTGACGGGCCCAAATTTTTGTGCAAGCGGGTTCAATTTTAGAAGTAAGGGTGTTCATAGTTCGGTTTGGGTAGGTTTTTTCCTAAAAAGAAACCAACCCAAGTAAGTCGGTTTTTCAGATATTGGAACCAAACCAAACCAATAAGTCCGTTTTTTATCGATTCGATTTTTGTCGGTTTTTCGATTTTTTAATTTTTTATCGATTTTTTTCTTAAATCTGAGACATACACTACCAAACGCATATTCCGGCGACTACATTTTCAACGTAACACTATCAAACTGATTGCTCTTTGAGAAATCTATCATTTACCAAGATATATTTATGATAATTGAATCAAATATTGATGAATAATTTAAGTACTCAATTAAAATTAATTTATTTTTAGCATGAAATAAATTCTTGTACTTAGCAAAAGAAAACTACCAATCAAACTAGAATGTAAAGGCAAAGAATTAGATTATTATAATAGCAAAGAACTAGACTAAAAATACAAACGACTAATATGTACCATAAAATTTTAGAAACTTTATATAAA
Source organism: Nicotiana undulata (assembly GCA_005239495.1). NCBI lineage: Eukaryota > Viridiplantae > Streptophyta > Magnoliopsida > Solanales > Solanaceae > Nicotiana > Nicotiana undulata. The sequence goes on along the minus strand of ML248491.1, from coordinate 5,060 downwards.
AATATACATATATATAGGTGTAATACTAAATTTAAATAGTTGCTTTTATAGTCGGTTTGGTTCGGTTTTTTCGGTTATTTTTTTATTAAAACCAAACCAAATTCGATCGGTTTTTAAAATTCAAAACCAAACCAAACCTAAAATTTATCGGGTTTTTTGGTCGGTTTGGTTCGGTTTTTCGGATTTTTATGAACACCCCTACTTAGAAGTATATAAATTTAGTCGTAAAATAGTAGTTGTCAAGTAGGTTCAAATAAATATTTATACAAAATTTACACAGCTTTAATCCTAATTTATACATATACACAATATTATTTTTTGGTGAAGCGGGTTTAGTTGAACCCCATAGCCATCACTTGGGTCCGTCACTGACTGTATCGTTTGATGAATATAATGTTTGGATAGATTGTATCGTTTGATATTGTGTCATGATATCATACGCCAACAATATGAAGAATAAACTTGCAATATTATAAAGAAAAATTATTATACGGGTAAATTTATTATATAAAAGGTAGAGTAAACGATAAAATAAAATTATTTAATAATAATACAGGGTGAGATGAGAGAAAAAGATAACATAACGACATAATCACACCAAATCGGTCGTTATATAAAGTGACACATTTTGTCGTTACGTAACGACAAATTTAACGATACAATAGAATAAAATTTAAATAACAATCAAAACAAAAATTTTATTATTAAGTACAAGATGTATTAGAATGGCCAACAAGTAAATATTGTTTTCTCCTCATCGTGATATCCATCAAATCCTTGCCCAATTCCAGAAAAAACGCTTTGCACCGGTCTAAACACCCTCTCCATTTCTCGCCAGTTTTCATAGTAAAAGAATTATGGCTTCGGACGAAGCTTAAAGAACAAAACTCGCACGGTCAACAGTGCAGCAGTACAAGTAAGAATTGTGTTGTCACGGTATGTGGTCGCGTTACCACGGTCGATCTTATTGAGCTGGAGATGGTAGGTTTTGATATTATTATGGGAATGGACTGGCTTTATTCGTGCTATGCCAAGCTCTACTATCGAACGAGAGTCATGAGACTCGAGTTTCCTAATGAGCCGGTTATTGAGTGGAAGGGGAATGGTGTGGTGCCGAATGGTAGGTTTATCTCCTGCCTTAAGGCCTCGAAGATGATTAAGAAGGGGTGTATCTATCATTTGGTCCGGGTCGCGGACACCGCTTCAGAAGTGTCGGCCCCCGAGTCCGTGCCAGTTGTGAATGAGTTTCTTGAAGTATTTCCGGACGAGCTTCCAGGGATTCCGCCAGATAGAGAGATCGATTTTGGGATTGATGTACTACCAGATACGCAGCCAATATCTATTCCACCATACAGAATGGCGCCAGCAGAGTTAAGGGAGTTAAAGGAGCAGTTGAAGGATTTATTAGATAAGGGGTTCATTCGGCCGAGTGTGTCGCCGTGGGGTGCTCCGGTTCTTTTTGTTAGAAAGAAGGATGGGTCGCTTCGGATGTGTATTGATTATCGGCAGCTCAACAAAGTCACTATCAAAAACAAGTATCCATTGCCTCGAATAGATGATTTGTTTGATCAATTGCAAGGTGCGAGGTTCTTCTCCAAAATTGATTTACGGTCTGGGTATCATCAGTTGAAGATCAGGGAGCAGGATATTCCTAAGACCGCCTTCAGGACTCGTTATGGTCATTTTGAATTTTGGTAATGTCTTTTGGGTTGACCAATGCTCCAGCAGCTTTTATGGATCTTATGAATCGGATTTTCAAGCCATTTCTAGACTCATTCGTGATTGTTTTTATTGATGACATCCTTGTCTACTCGCGGAGTCGGGAAGATCATGCTAATCACCTCAAGGGAGCCCTACAGGCTCTTCGTCATCACCACTTGTATGCTAAATTTTCGAAATGTGAGTTCTGGCTAGAATCAGTCGCGTTTTTGGGTCATGTTGTTTCCATAGAAGGGATTCAGGTTGATCTCCAGAAGATCGCAGCAGTGAAAGATTGGCCTAGACCAACGACCCCAGCGGAGGTTCGCAGTTTCTTGGGTCTAGCTGGGTATTATCGGAGGTTTATGGAGGGATTATCTACCCTCGCCTCCCCATTGACTAAATTGACGCAGAAAGCAGTGAAGTTCCAGTGGTCCGACGCTTGTGAGAAAAGTTTTCAGGAATTGAAATCGAGATTGACTTCGGCACCGGTATTGACCTTGCTAGAAGGTATAGAGGAATTTGTGGTTTATTGCGATGCTTCAAGGGTTGGTTTGGGGTGTGTGTTGATGCAACATGGGAAGGCCATAGCGTATGCTTCAAGGCAACTCAATAATCACGATAAGAATTATCCGACGCATGATTTGGAGCTCGCGGTTGTGGTGTTTGCATTAAAAATTTGGCGGCATTATCTTTATGGAGTCCATGTGGATGTGTTCTCAGACCACAAAAGTCTTCAGTATTTATTCAAGCAGAAGGAACTGAATCTAAGGCAGCGGAGGTGGTTAAAATTTCTTAAGGATTATGGTATGAACATCTTGTACCATCCAGGAAAGGCGAATGTGGTGGCCGACGCTCTCAGTCAGAAGTCTATGGGTAGTTGGCTCATTTGAAAGCGGATCAGAGGCCCTTGGCCCAGGAGGTTTATCAAATGGCTAGTTTGGGGGTTTGTCTTTCGACCTCAGGCGAAGAGGAAGTTATGGTGCATAATGGGGCAGAATCGTCACTTGTAGCGTAAGTCAAGGAGAAGCAGTTTATTGATCCAGCATTGGCACAGCTGAAGGAGGCAGTTCTGAATGGCAAAATTTCGGCATTTTCACTCGGCAGCAATGATGGAGTGTTGCGATGTCAAGGTAAGGTATGTGTTCCATATGTAGATAATCTTCGGGAAAGGGTAATGGAAGAGGCTCATAGATCCCGGTATTCTGTGCACCCAGGTTCTACAAAAATGTATCATGATCTCCGGGAAGTTTATTGGTGGAGCGGTATGAAGAGGGATGTGGCGGACCACGTATCCAGATGTTCAAATTGTCAACAGGTGAAGGTCAAGCATCAGAGGCTCGGTGGGTTAACTCAACTTATGGAAATACCGACGTGGAAATGGGAGATGATCAATATGGATTTCGTGCTGGGGTTACCTCGCACTCGGCGCAAGTTCGACTCGATTTGGGAGATAGTGGATCGACTCACGAAATAAGCTCACTTTTTTCCAGTCAAGTCTACCGACACAGCGGAGCGGTATGCCCAATTGTATATCAAGGAGATAGTTAGACTTCATGGCACTCCAGTTTCTATTATCTCAGATCGTGGGGACCAGTTTACAGCTAATTTTTGGCGGAAATTCCAGCAAGGTTTGGGTACTCAGGTAAATCTCAGCACGGCTTTCCATCCACAGACTGACGGTCAGGCAGAGCGGACTATTCAGACGCTCGAAGATATGCTACGGGCTTGTGTTTTAGACTTCAAGAGTAATTGGGATGATCAGTTTCCATTTGTTGAGTTTTCTTATAATAACAGCTTCCATGTTAGTATCTGAATGGCCTCGTTTGAGGCATTGTACGGAAGGAGGTGTAGATCTCCGATCGGATGGTTCGAGGTTGGTGAAGCAGAATTGTTAGGACCAAATCTTGTGCACCAAGCTATGGAAAAAGTTAGAGTCATTCAAGAGAGAATGAAAACTGCTCAGAGTCGTCAGAAATCCTATGCGACGTTCGTCGAAGAGAATTGGAGTTCCAGGTAGATGATTGGGTATTCTTAGGCCTCATTTGTTTGCACTTAATGGAGGTCTGAATCTTAATCATTCAGATCTCCGACATTAAGGCCGTTTGTTTTTAAAGTCTGAATCTTAATTATTCAGATCTTAATCATTAAGTGTGTTTGTTTATTTTACTTCACAACCACTTAATGGGTCTGAATAGATCTGTATGATTAAGATCTATAACATAGACTTAATTTCATTAAGTGGTATCACATATTCATTATTAACTGCGCCACCGCCTAATTATCAACTATCGCCCTGCCACCACCACCACCATACTCAACCCCCTCCCCCCCCCC